>CM044905.1:89319707-89489583 GCA_024500145.1 Gentiana dahurica var. dahurica
GTATACATATTCAATTGTAAAGAATAAATGTTATTCGATAAAGTTGAAAGGTCACTGAATCTAACATACTAGATTTATGTCACTATATAGTTGATATATGTGATGAGATCTCAACTAAATATTTGTATGGTTGTTATCCTTAATATTTGTGGTTGTTCTAGACATAGTCTCTCTGGGAGGAAGCGTGTAATTAAACGTCATTCCGATGATGTTGAACCATATGATTATGAATCATGTGGGTAATACGTATCTTATCTAAAGATGACTAAAATACCCTTTTATGAAAAGGTTATAAAAACTAGAAAAATTGTCTAAAGCCTAAACATACCGATGTTTGTTGGCTTATAACAATTAATGCCACAAATAATTGTTTGTTAATCTCTATGACTATTTTTTAGAAATAGTCAAGTGTACTCGATGAAGTGCATAATTTGGAAATCCCGAAAAGTTCGAGCCAGTACGAATATGAGATTGACGAGCTACTTAGAATTAATCTTCAATTGGATTGAAGTAATTAATACTGAAGGGTGTTTGAAGCCGTCGAAAAGGAATAAGATTCTCCTTGAAGGATACCATCTTTGGGATACGCAATTAGATTGTGTTCCCAAAATGGAAACAACACTTTATATGATAAAGGTGTGATGCAAGCCATGCGAAGTATCCCTTACCCGTTCGGGATAGTGCCCTTATACTTAACCGAGTTCCAAAGAATAAATGTTGAATAAATTCCATATTAGATATGGAAGATGATAATGTCGAATCTATCTTAACCGATGATTTGAAGTTGTCATAGGCAAAATCGAAAGGCTTGGAGCCTAGTACGACATATGCAACTTTGTGGAATGTCTTAGCTAGTACGCTGGATATTATTTACTTGTCCCTGAGCAAAATGTTTGTCTCCAAACATGCTGTCTTCTAAAGGAAGTGTTTCTTCCAAAAGAAACAGTGGGAGTGAATCAAGATCTCAAAAGAGTTTGAGAACCACAAAGATATATTCAACCAATGGGACATGAGCGGACGCCACATAACGATGAGGTGTAGAACACTGCTCAGTGCACATAAAAGTTCTGTAAGTCTGTGGATGACCTTAAGCCCAAAAAGGCTGCTGGTATGTTCATCTTGAAGAATGAATATCTCACGACTTATGAAAGAATGTTTGAAAGGCAAGATTGAGAGATATGGCTATGAGCCATAATATCTGAATTAGATTCCATCGGTGACAACCAGGTTGTGAACCTAGTCTGTCTTAACCAAAGGGAGTGTCCCTGAAAGGCTGAGCCCGGTTCTATTCGAGATGATGCTTGTTATAACTTCATATCATGGCTATATGATAGTGTTGAAGACGTTGGGCAAACAGCTCGATGTTCATAGACGATAACATGATATGTGAGCCCACGAGATCCATTTATGGACTCAAACAAGTTTCTCTAGACAATTTCTTTGTTTGATAATCAAAAGCGTTTGATTTAGTCAAAAAAACGATATGCCAATGTGCAAGAAGGATAGTGGGAGTGTGTTATGATTTTTGAGTAAGGTATTGGATATCTCTCTCATGAATCATCCCCCATGTCACAGTCAATTAATGTTTGGTAATTCAAGATCTTTACAAAAGCACTTGGATTTGCAGTTCTTATTTTAGAAATGAGAATCTATAGTGATAGATTTAACTGCTATTAGATTATATAGTTTACCTATATAGATGTGATGCTAAAAGAGTTTAGCATAGATCGCGACGGGACACTGCTAGCCGGTGTTCACAAAATCTATCTATGTTAGGACGTCAGTCCTAAAGATAAGGTGAAATATGATGCTTATGGAAGGTTTCCTTCGCTACTGCGATAAGAACCATCTAAAAGTGATGCCGGATGTTCATACTCCATGAATAGTCATGAGCAAGTATGAAAGTAAATCGGTAGATGTCGAGAATATCCTTAAACAAGTTAAGGAAGAGTTCATAGTTTATCGAAACATGGATTTAGATAAATATAATTATACAGATGTATACCCTGAGTCTTATAAAGGCGAGTGGGATCTACAATCTAGGTTTGCAGTCACTTTGATTAAGTGATACAGTGAGTTGGAAATGTTCTAGCCCATGGGTCACTGTAAATTCTACAACTAAGCCAAAACACAGTAGTGCCTTAGAGGAGCGGGAGCAGTACATGGATCTAGAAGGTTCATTCCTGAACCTTGTACGGTTCTTCCACCTTTTCTATATAGTGATATAGTAAGTGGATTCATTGCTTGAAGCAAGGACCAGGGTCTCGTCAGAGATTCGTGTGTGTTGAGGCGTTCCTTTGACTTGGTCATTTGGAACGTGATATGAAGATTGTCTGAGTCCCCATGGATAGCGATCCGTTCATGGCTAGGGCTAGTTACGAGTATTGCATGAGATTCTTGTGTTTCAACTTGGTCTTGTGTGTGCTAGTGATTGGTTTTAGGCCAAGTGGGAGATTGTTGGAATAGTGTCCTAAACCCAATCGGGTTGGACCGGATCCGACCAGGTCGGATCATTTCTACTATTTCTTTATGTTTATACATATATAAAATGGCTTTTCTGTTGTCATATATATGTTCTTTTAAAGAACCAATTATGAATTGTTATATGATAACGTCCTTAGTATTAAACCGTGATAGAGAAACCATGATAGGCGATTATGGTTGATGAGATCTCTAATCACTTTAATAAGTTTGATACTTAAATGTCTCTAGGCTGATGTACTATTAAACGTGGCATTGATAGTATAAACATACTAGCACGTATTAGATGTCTTTCGTCTTTAATGGCGGGGATAGATCTCGTCTATCGAAGTGTAGAGACACTTGTACTGTACGTGGACGTGTATTAGAGAATGCGTACGTTAGACTGACCCACTTACACGGATAAGTGTCACACTATGTGGCGGTTGTGTAATTATCCTTAAGACCGGAGTCTTCATGGCATCACGGTGTGGATTGTCATGCTTTGACACTATTGAGGTTTCCCCTAGCCACGGGCGATCATGCGGTAGTGATTGGGTATGATACTGAAGCATGCGGAGTATACATGATTGGTCGTCCGGGAATCGCGTATCCTATGATTGGGATGGAATATCCAAAATGGCCTTCTTATAAGGAATGTCTTACTCGTGAATCTTTGCAAAGTGGGAGTAAATGTGTTACTTCGAGAGAGCGTGATATCCAGATTATAAGATACGGTCGTTGATGTTTTGACACTCGACTAACGACCGTATGGATATTATTACAGCGATAGGATTGTAAGTTACACGGTAACTGTTTCACATGAAAGGTAGTAGTCATTGCATTTGACTCTTCCGATGATTGGGGGTCACGGTGTGTTGCTAGACGCTATCCCGTGATCGTTAGGCATGAAGGGCATTTTCGTAATTTGCACTTTGTGTCTACGGCCAACATATTCGGAAGCCTATCGGGTCACACACATATGAACATCTAGCCGGATTAAAATGTGGTTATAGATGATAACCAAATAAGGAAAGTTTATCTCGTACTATAAAGGTTATAGTGGTAAATTAATATGGTGGTATTTATTTATTATGAATAAATTAAATACAAGATATTAATTGAGTTGATTAATTAAATACACTTATATTGATAAGTGGCGCCACATATGTGTATAAGTGATACACTTGGATTGTGCAATTTAATTAATGGTATTACCTATTATTAATATTAGATATTAATAAAATAAAATTATATATATATATACATCATGCATACATGTGTGAGTGTACACATTAAATGCAAATTAGTGATTTGCTTATGTGCGCACTAATGTATAATAATATTAATAGATTTATATGTGTTATATATATGTGATATATACACATGTGTAAATTGATTTATGGTAATATAATAAAGATAAATATTCAATATAAGATATTGACTATATCTTGGGAATATTCAATATATGATATTGACAAAATCCTAGATTTACTTAATATGAGATATTGTAATAAATGAGATAAATCAATCAATTATATTTTCCTTATTTTATTGGGAAAAGGTTTTCTTCTTTTCCACTCTATTGGAGGCGCCACCTTCTACTATAAATAAGAGGTGGGTGTCAAGCTCTTTTGTACATCATAATTCCAAGAGCTAATAGTTCTTGTGTAAAATAGAGAGCATCCTTTAGAGAGTTGGAGAGAGGGAAAAAGGCCGGTCTAGCAACCGGAGTTTTCCAATAGCAATCCATGATGGGATTCCGGCGGGCTGTTCGTGTGGACTGGCGGTAGAGGCCGAACACTTGGGCGGCTCCATGCAGAACTACTCTCCTTAGACGGTCAAAGCGTCGATCTTTTAGATCAACCAAGGTAACCACCGTCTACTACTAGTTTGTTTATTGCTTAAACGAAGTCGATCCTGGTTAAAAGGAAATAAAATTTTAAATTCCGCTGCGTTCCCGCGTAGATTTCCTAACAGTCCTAACAACTAGCTAGGTTGTCAATCTAACAACTAGGCTGTGTCTACGCAATGATCCTAAAACCCCTTCTCCCACATCTCACCACAAAATACATCTATAAGTTCGATGTGTGTGTGACAGTGAACTAGGTTGTCAATCTAATTCAAAGCTATAATCTTTATAAGAACAAGTTTTAGAACGTGGATTAATCATACAAACGTTTAATTAAGCGCTACACTACTCCCGTCTAATCCCCCTTAGGGCGTTTTATCCGCTTTCACATAATTCGACTACACATAGAATTAGCTACTCATGATTATGCTAATAAATGAAATAGAAATTGAAATCAAACTAAAGACAATAAATAAAAAAGAAGTCATTATCATAGAACTTGCAGAAAATCTGATCCAGAAAATACCAAAGAGAAAAGCGATCCAAAAGTCGAATCTTTTGTTATTGGAATGTAAATCTAAGCTATAAAAAGGGTGTAGAATCAAAGGATGTTATCTAGGGGATCAAAGGATCAAAGGGTGTTTAAAATTAAACTACACTAAAATCGCACCTAAATCGCCTAAGAAAAGTCTAAAGTCGGCCAAGGAGGTCGAAAATCTGCTTCTGTCGGTCTCAAACGCCAGTTTGGATCTTGGCAAACGCTAGTTTGTCCCAACTTGACTCGGCTTTAGTAAATCAGTGATAACTTTCTGTGCAGAGGTCCGATTTGAATGATTCAAGATGCGTTAGAAATATAGTTCAATTACCTACAACTTTCATGAAGACGACTTGGCCAGAAAATGCCTCCAAGATGGGTCAAAATAAATATTAACGTTATAGGTACGGTGAACCCTGCTGTCGGGGCCAAACTAGAGTTTGCTTTGGCCAAACGCTAGTTTGTCTTATACGAGCTTTCTTGATTCGGGCCGAACCCATCCAAACGCAAGTTTGAGGTGATTTGGACGCTATTTGCCTGAAAACCCAACTCTCAGTATCAATGCTGTTTATGTGAACGCCAGTTTGGACTGGCCAAACGCTCGTTTGCATCAAGCTTCAGTATTTTCATCTTAACTTCACGTCTAGGGCTCCAAATGAGACGATTCAAGATGAGTTGGAAAGCTAATTCAATCCTCTACAACTTTCATCAAGACAACTCTTCCTGAAAGTGTCTCCAAGTGTGACCCAAATGCCCCTGAAGTGACTGGTTCAGATTTCGTCAACGATTCTTCACTCTTTTCTCCTCCTTGGCCCCAAATCTCGTTCTTTCTCGAGACTCTCTTCCTTATTCTCTACCTTATACATCAATCTAATCCTGAAAACAAAGACACAAACACCAAGGCATAAAATACATTGACAGAAACGTAACGAAATCCACATAAAACACGAGTTTTTAGGACGAAAACGTCATCAGTCTCGAAACATGCATATAAGTGAATATCGTTCATATACTACCCATAATAGCCCAAAATAACCATGAATAACTCGTAAAAGGAGGTAATCTCATATAAGAAATACACTACAATTTGACTCCCATCAAACGTCACCAAGAGTGACGTTATGTTTCACAATCCACGTCAAGGGTGCTGACGTTTTATAATCAAAATCATATGCAGTTCTGTGTCCATAACGTCACCTGCGTTGACGTTTTCTTTACAAAAAAACGCCACAGGTGCTGGAATTTTGAAAACAGCAACATTTTATGTTCTGGAGTCCAAAACGTCATCACATTTGACATTCAACTTGCACACAAACGTCACTCGTACTGACCTTTTATGAGATGCCGGCCGGAGAATCCAATAGGCGATCGGAAAACTCTAAAAATCTTCATTTTTTCTATAATTCATGGGGTTTCAAGCAATTGAGAATGATGTTTAAGTGTTACCTTTTTACATGCTCAAGATTATCAATTTTTTGGGTGATGAGTTTGATGTAATGATGAAGATGGTTGAAGAAGAAGAAGAAGATGAAGATGAAGATGGTTGAAGAAGATGAAGAATAATTTTGATGATGAATAAGGTTGAAGAAAATTTTGATGATGAAGAAGTTTGTTTGAAGAAGATGAAGATGAATTTTGATGATGAAGATGATGATAAAATGGGATTTTGATTATGATTTGGGTAAAGATTAAGTTTGTGTATTGTTATGGATATATGTGAAAAATTGTGGATTATAATGTTTTAATTTAGTTATTAAAGGACCAAATTGTATTTTATAAGATTTGTGATATGAGAAGTAAGTTTTTCATTTTTCATTTTTTTTGGTGGTGCTCAGAGTACAGAAATAATAAAAATATTCAAGGTGGTACCAAAAGTAATTTATAGGGACGAGAGTAATCGTGGTGCCGTGAGAAAATTCTTGGTGCCGATTGAAGCTATCTATTATTATTATCAATCAATACAATCTCTTTTATATTTCTCTATTACCTAATTTATTATAGAATTATATACTTTACAACTATTACATCAATGAGAGTCAAAAGGTGTTATGAACTTTTACCATTAAAATTAATAACACTTAACCACTTTCTTAATCCGTATGAAAAGATTTAAACGATGTTATATTTTGGGACGGAGGTAGTACATACTTCTTCTATAAGAAGTGAGGGTGGGGGATGGATGCACATTATGTCTCAATAGAGGCTTAAACCAAGAACTCTTGATCCTGGAGCCTCAGTTTTTACCACCAAGGTAATGCCTCGCCAACGAAGAAATATTGTTCTTATTGAATTCATTCTTATGGTACATGACAAATTTTTCAAAAACAACCTTTGTCATTAAGGCATTAAATTCTCTCGCTCTTTTTTTTAGAGGCTTAAACCAGGAACTCATGATCCTGAAGCCTCAGTCGACGAGGGAATATTGTCATATTGAATTCATTCTTATGGTACATGACAATTTTTTTAAATACAACCTTTGTCGTTAAGGCATTAAATTCTCTTACTCTTTTGATTTTAAAAACAGATCATTGAATGAAACACATACTACATTTGTCTCATAAAAATAAAATAATAAAAAAATAATACACTAATTTTATTTACACAAGTAAAATTTCTTAAAAAGAAATGCAAACGTGACATTATCAAGAACAATGATATCAATAAGGGTTTTTCATAAGGGTTCTTCTCGGACACTTTGGGGTTCTTCGCCTCCGGGTGACGTCTTGATTGCCTGTTTGGCAGATATTGATTAATAGAATTTGGTTGGTTTCAAAAAAAAATTTATTTTGTAATAATAATTAGTTGAGAGATAACTACTAAACAATTACACACGATATACTAATATGTTTTAGGATATTACATGTTTCCTACAATAATAAGGGTTTTTTTTACGACCGATGCACCATAAATATTTTTCTTTTACCAAGGGGCAATTCAAACCTATATGGTACTCGATACTTTACTGATTTTCCGTATAAAAAAAAAAGAAAAGAAAAGAAAAGCTTATGTCCCTCCTCCATAAACGTATTTGGGGTCATTTTTTTTAAATTCAAAATTTATTATTTTTAAGGGAAAAGGTTTTTATTTAATCACGTCAAGCGAACAAGGGCCAATGACATTTTGAGGGGATTCATACCCCACTCCACCAACCCTACTAAAGCCAAGCCCTCGCGTAAAAGATAATGCGCATGCAAGCCGATTACCCGAACATCTAACAAAAGCAAACGTACATAAAGAAAAACTAACTCCTAGCTAATAGCAAGCGGTCTAAGACAATGCACCCTAGGGAAGAATGGCCATCTTCCCCGGATCTTAGTCGCTCTACCTCTTAGAAAGAATTGACGAATTGCCCCAAGCTCTAATGACTCTACGTCGAGGCTACCTATGAGTCGTTGCGAAACTGCATACTGTATCTGACCATCATGATTACGAATCAATGTCCTTATAGCCGAAGCACCCTCAGCATCTGTATTAATCCTCATAACCCCTGTAATATTCTTGTATTTTTGTTGTTAATTGTAAATCCTCTTTATTTTAATAGCATTTTCTTGTATGTCTTTTTTATTGTCACACCAACAATATTTTTTTTAAGGGTGGTGTGGGCCAGAAGGACAAAATAAGATACAAAATAGAAAAAAAAGATAATGGTTGAGAAAGAAAAAAAACACGCATGTTACTACATGTGTTACTACAGGCGCCTGTAACAACATGTAGTAACACATGTAGTAACATGCGCGTTTTTGTCCTTCTCAACCACTATCTTTTTTTCTTGTCCTCTTTTTTCATTTTAGATTAAAAACAGTCCTCCACAACCTTTAACCTATTTTTTTTTATAATACATGTTACATATACTCCCGCCGTCTCAAAATATAAATATGCAATAAAGGCATTTTTGAATACACAATGAGTATGCATATAAAAGTATAAGATTAATAATTTAATGACCGTAAATGTTTAAACAAGCCAGGGCCCATTGTTCGGTGCAAATACGCCCACAAGTGTGTAGTTTTAAACAAGTTAAATATGTAGAATTGAGATTCAAACATTCAGATCCACTAAAAATCATTCGCATCAGAATCTCTACTCAAATTTGTGAAATACATATTCTTTAAATTATTCACTACAAATATTGCACAATGTACATATTCCCAATTATTCATCTATATCTATATCTAATAAGAAGAGAGACAAATTGAACCCTCTTCTTACACGTAGCCCCTTTTCTTGAATTCTTTGGCCTCTTGTTCTGCTGCCACGTGGCAGCATCTTTATGTTAAAAAAAAACCCTTTTTATACATAGGTTATATGTATATCTCTGGTTTTGGAAGAAAAAATTGTGCATCCCTATGGAAGGGGACGGCTTGAATCGGAGAGAGCTTCCTTGCTGTTTCCAGCTGTATAATTTGATTGAAGTAATAAACATGTATTTCTTTTATCCGTTGGTTTCTTGAAGGAAATCTTTAGTTTATTCAATGGTTTTGTCTGTGAATTTTGATGATTGATGCATTTTGGGGTTTGGCAGTTGGCTGATGGCGGCTAAATGAGGAGGTGGCCAATTTCATCCTTTTAACTGCCAGTTCTTTCGCATTATGGCCTGCAGTCTCGTATTTCATGGGTGGAAAGCAGGTTTGGTCCAGTTAAATGCTTGATTTTAAATTTGCAGTGTTTTCCCCTATTTTTTTCCCTTCAAAATAACAGAACCCAGCATTCATTTTGCACTACACGCTTCTTCTGGGTTTTCTTTGCAAATTACATGTTCTGCCGCATTATAAAAAGTGTATGCTTGTAGTGTACACTATCCACAATTCCACATGATAATGTTTTCAATGGCTTAGTCTTTTGAGATGAGGTTTGTATCTCTGCAAGGCTTTATTGTAAGCTTTTGTAAAAAATAATTTTTGCCTTTTTGATCTATTCTTAGTAATATCTACATCTGCAAGTTTGTCCTTTTCCAGTGTGGCTCTGTGTTGGCTTGTACAGTGGAAGACAATTATACAATGTTTATTGTGGGAATAATTGTTAAAGGTTGTTTAGTTTATAGCTCCATCTAACTCTATCTCTTCTTCAAACTTTGCAGATATCTCAAGTAGGACTGCATGTTCAAAGTCCTTTTTATTTTGTCCATTTGCAGCCGATGATGTAGAATAAGGTATTTAAAGATTTTACTTGTAATTTTGTGTTCATTTATGGTTCAGTATGCCTTCGTTTTCCTTGTTTTGTGTTTAGGTTTAGAATGAACAATTCTTTTGACAGACACATAATCATTTTCTATATTGTGTTGCCTATAGCGTACAGTTTCTTAAAGATGAAACACTTATCTTTCAGAAAATGACAGGCACATAATCATTTTATACATTGTGTTGCATATTGTATTGCACGTTTTAGAAGATGCAACATATAATGCCTCATATACAAATAGATTAGCTCATCTTGATAGGTGGAGGGAAAAAGAAACGCCAAAAAACAAGTTATAAGCATTGTGCCTAAATATATTATGATGTTGCATAATATAAATATTATGATGTTCTATTATTATATTATGATCTTGCAGTAATGCTACTACTAAAAGTGTATTCCCACTGTCAACACATCCAATGTCTTGGGGCCTGATTACAAATTATGTATTCTTATAGCACTCTAATAAGGGATCTGTGGTTAATGTAGTTGTTTATAGTTGTCTGTTGATTAACTTCACTCGGGATGTCATGTGTATGTGTAAATAAATTTTTCCTTGATGTATAGATTCCTCTATCAGTGTCGTTTGTGCTTTGAAATCCGGTCTTACATGTGCTACACATACATGGGGGTTGTTTAGTCGTGTTGATAGGTATCAGGAAGAGTAACTTATAATGGACATGAGATGAAGGAGTTTACACCAGAAAGGACATCAGCCTACATAAGTCAATATGATCTTCACTTGGGTGAACTAACGGTGCGAGAAACTCTAGCTTTCTCAGCAAGAGTTCAAGGGGTTGGTTCTCGTTACGGTGAGCTCAAGCAATTGTACAACTTCACAAGTTCACATAATACATCAACTTCGATTTGATTCAAACTGTCCCTGATTTGTTTTTCTGGTATTGAAACAATGCATAGAGATTCACAAGAAATTGATAAGAGAAGAAAAGAAGGCTAATATCAAGCCAGATCCCGATATTGATATTTTTATTACGGTATTTTCGAATTCTGGAAGTAGGCGTTGCTGTGCATATCTATAGCCTATCTTATGTCTTACTTCTTGGTGAAAACTGGACTTTTAAAACTGCGTTTCTTTTGAATTTGCTTACTGAGTGGATATCCCAAAATATAACCATTTTTTTCCTTCAGGCATCATCATTAAAAGGGCAGGAGGCAAATATCATCACGGACTATATCATAAAGATAAATGTACCCGTATATCATTTTGGCCTATAACTAGAAGATTATAGAAAAGGGTGAATAATGACAGTCTGGTGCATGGAAATATGTTTTAGGCCAGATGCACGCGCCCTTACCTTATATTTCTATAAAAGACTCTTCCATGTGGCTCAAACTCATGGCCTCTTGGCACATAGTGACAATTTTTATCACTACTCCAAGGCTCCCCTTATATAAGAGTGTGATACACAAATAATAATTATAGTGCTTAATTTGTAGGTTCTAGGACTAGAAACATGTGTTCATACCATGACTGGAAATGAAATGATGCATAGGATTTCTGGAGGACAACGTAAGCGACTCACACTTGGTAAGATTTAGTGAATTCCATCACAAGTATCATTTCTTAAAATTTTCAAGTAGCAAGCGGTGATTTATTCAGTTTACTACTATTGTTGACCTGATTAATTAAAGTGTAGCACCTGCATACATGTCCTTGTTTTGTGTAATCAATAAATTGTTTAATGCACTTTAATCAAACCCGGATATAGATGAAATGATTCTTAGACCTGTCAAAGCACTATTTATGGATGAAATTTCAAATGGTTTGGATACTTCATTAACTTTCCAAATTGTGAATTCAATTAAATAATATATCCACATTTTTCAAGGGACTGTTGTTGTCTTGTTGTTACAACCACAACCAGAAACTTACAACTTATTTGACGATGTTATTCTATTGACGGATGGCTGCATTGTATGCCACGGTCTCTGGGAAAATGTTTTGGAATTTTTTGAACATATGGGTTTTAGATGTCCTGAGAGAAAAGGAGGAGTTGTTTTTCTGCTAGAGGTAGTTTTCTTTGTACTTTATGTTTTTACATTTTTTTTCTAATGAATTATATATTACAGCCTTGAATGATTATCTCATGTGTAAATTACTCTATGTACTTGTGGAAATATTACATATCAAATAGTATGTAATATTTATTTTCGTGTATACATTATTTGTACACTTTAGTTGTAAAAGGACATATTAATTGTGGTACATGTAAACAATTAATATGTCAAACTCTAGTTGTTTTATGTCATAGATATACTTTTACTTTTTACATGCATGCTTGCCGCCCATCTAGTGGCCGCCCAAGCTAGCTAGTATCTCCCATCAATTGTAACTATTTATACTTCTTCCATTTGATGAATAAACTAAGTTGAAGTTTACTCAAGTATTATTTACTTTCTCAAACTCTCTTCAGCAGAGCCTACTGAGTTCTGAAATCCGCTGCAAACTCAGTTGTTATTCCAAAATGTCTACTGTAACTGACATTTCTTCTTCTTCAGTAGACTCCCAGCTGCCTCAGCAGACTGGGGTCACTGAATCTTCCTCATATACAAATCATAGACTTGATGGCAACAACTACTTGCTGTGGTCAAGGTCTATGAAAATGTACATCTCTGGACAAGGTAAGATGGGATACCTGTCCGGCTCTAAACCTGCCCCTGCTGAAGATGACCCAGGATTTGAAGCATGGGATACTACTAATAATCAAGTCATGACCATTCTCACAAGATCAATGACAAAAGAGATTAGTGAGAACTTTATGATGTATGATACTGCAAAGGAGATCTGGGATAATGCCAGGGATCTTTACTCCAAGAAAGACAATACATCAGAAGTTTATGAACTTGAAGCTCAGATTCAAAACTGCAGACAAGGGGATATGTCTGTAACTCAATACTTCAACCAACTGTCTAGGGCATGGCAACACCTAGATATGTTGGAAACTCACCCTTGGAATGATGTCAAGGATGCTGCCCTTTATAAGGACATTATTGAGAAAAAGAGAGTATTCAAGTTTCTTACTGGACTGAATCCTACTCTTGATGATGTTAGGGGAAGAATCCTTGCCACAAAACCTCTCCCCAATCTCAAATCCATGTTTGTTGAAGTCAGACATGAGGAAAGCAGGAGAAAAGTGATGCTGCTGAACTCCCCTGCTGACAACCCTGCTGAAAGTGCTACCCTGATGACTGTTAGGAAGCCTGCTGAGGTTACTGAGACTGTCAGGAAGCCTACTGATCGAACTGGAAAGTTGTTCTGTGAGCACTGCAAACGCACAAATCACACCAAGGACACTTGCTGGAAGCTACATGGCATGCCAAAATCCTCCAAACCTACCAGGGAAAGTCGGGGCAGGCATGTAAATGAAGAGGAGCATGATAACAAGTTGAATGCTCAGTTTGCTGCATTCAAAGCTTTCCTCACTCAACAAAAAGAAGGTAGTCCCTCTACTGACACGGCTACTCAGGCTAGTACAGGTAAATTCTACTCTTCTATTAGTAATGAAACATGGATTGTTGATTCTGGGGCCTCCTCTCATATGACTGGAAATAAAAACCTCATAACTTACCTTATGCCATGTCATCAAATTCACAAAGTTAAGACTGCTGATGGATCTATCTCTCATGCAAAAGGTTTTGGAAATGTTAAAATCACTAATAAGATAAGCCTAAAGGATGTCCTATTTGTTCCAAAATTAGACTGCAATCTCATATCTGTCAGTAGACTTGCAAAAGATTTAAATTGGACTGTTGTGTTTAATAAGAATCAATGCACCTTCCAGGACCCTTCTTCACAGGAAGTGATTGGGAGGGCTAAACCCTGCTCTGGATTGTATGTGATCAACCCTGCTGAAGACAGAAGACTGAAGACTGAATCTGCCTCAGCAGCCTGCACTCAAACCATAGACAATATCATGTTATGGCATTATAGACTAGGGCATCCAAGTTTTGGTTATTTAAAGTCTGTAATTCCTGAATTATTTAAAGGATGTAATATCAATGATCTTCAATGTGATATTTGTCAATTTGCCAAACTTACCAAATCTGTGTATACCAAACTTCCTTATTTACCATCCACACCTTTCACTTTAATTCATAGTGATGTATGGGGACCTTCAAGAGTAAAAAGTATAACAGGAAAAAGGTGGTTTGTCACTTTCATTGATGATCATACAAGGAACACATGGATGTTTCTAATGAAGGATAAATCTGAAGTTGGAACAGTTTTTCAGGAATTTTACAACATGATCTCTACTCAATTTGACACTAAGATCAAGATCTTAAAGACTGATAATGCCCTTGAATACTATGAGTCTAACCTCAGTAATTTCTTGATGAATAAGGGGATTGTCCATATCAGTAGTTGTGTGGAAACACCTTAACAAAATGGGGTTGCTGAGAGAAAGAACAGGAACCTACTGGAGATGGCTAGATCAATCATGTTCACCACCCATGTTCCAAAGTATATGTGGGGTGAAGCTATATTAACTGCCACATACTTAATCAGCAGACTTCCCAGCAGAGTGTTAGGCTTCAAAACTCCTATCCAAACCCTGCTGACCACTCACTCATGTCCTCGTCTTATTTCTCAGTTACCTCCAAAAATCTTTGGTTGTACTGTGTTTGTCTATATCCATGCCCAACACAGAAGCAAACTTGATCCCAAAGCTCACAAGTGCATTTTCCTAGGATATGCAAAGGACAGGAAAGGTTACAAGTGTTACTCTCCTTCTGAAAAAAGATTTTACAATTCTATGGATGTAAAATTTTTTGAAAGGACTCCCTACTACAGCAAGTCCACTGAGGCAGTCACTGATGGAAACTTGATTGAAATTGACCTAAATCCTTTCCCTCAGCAAACTCTTGACCCTCAGCAACCTACTGCTTCTCAGCAGACTGAACCTCAGCACCCTACTGACTCTCAGCAGCCCACTGATCCTCAGCAACCTCCTGAACCAGAGTCTACTGACCTAGAGCCTACTGACCCAGAGCCTCCTGACACTCAACAACCTACAGACTCTCAGCAGCCTGCTGACATTGATGATAGACCTATTGCTATCAGGAAGGGAAAGAGATCTTGCACTACTGATCATTCTATTCATAATTATCTATCTTATGATCAGTTATCACCTGCCTTTGCCATGTTTACACAGGACTTGGATTCTCACTCTATTCCTAAGAATATACAGGAAGCTCTCCAACATGACAAGTGGAAGGCAGCTGTTAAAACTGAAATGACAGCTCTCCTTGACAACCATACTTGGGATCTCACCACTCTCCCGCATGGAAAGAAGACAGTCAGCTGTAAATGGCTGTTCACTATCAAGTACAATGCTGATGGTACTATTGACAAATACAAAGCTAGACTGGTTGCCAGGGGATTCACTCAAACATATGGTCTTGACTACAAGGAGACCTTTGCACCTGTGGCAAAACTAAACACTGTCAGGATACTGATCTCACTTGCTGTCCAACTTGACTGGCCTCTCCACCAATTGGATATCAAGAATGCCTTTCTAAATGGTGACCTTACTGAGGAAGTCTATATGAATGTGCCTCCTGGTTTTGCCAACACTCACACTCAAGGGAAAGTTTGCAAATTGAGGAAATCTCTATATGGCCTAAAGCAGTCCCCTAGAGCCTGGTTTGGCAAACTTACTACTGTGGTTAAAGCTGCTGGATATCATCAATGCAACTCAGATCACACCATGTTTCTCAAAACAACAAACCAGAAAAGATCCATTCTTATTGTCTATGTGGATGATATCATCCTTACTGGTGATGACTCTACTGAGATCCAGAATTTGAAAACTCTACTGGCAAAGGTTTTTCAAGTCAAGGATTTGGGCTATCTTAAATACTTCCTTGGTATGGAGATTGCAAGAAACAACCAGGGTATCTCTATCTCTCAAAGGAAATATGTGCTGGACCTGTTGAAGGAAACTGGCATGCTGGGATGCAAACCTGCTGTATCCCCAGTAGACCCCAGTAATACCCTGCTGCATGGTGACATTGCTGTCAGGAAGGATCAATATCAAAGGCTTGTAGGGAAACTCATTTATCTGTCCCATACAAGACCTGATATTGCATATGGGGTCAGTCTGGTTAGCCAGTTCATGCATTGCACTACTGAGCAACATTGGGATGCTGTGAACAGGATACTGAGGTACTTGAAATCCACTCCTGGCCAAGGCCTACATTTCACCAAGTCTGCTGAGAGATCTATCAAGGTCTACACTGATGCTGATTGGGCTGGCTGTCACATAGACAGAAGGTCCACTACAGGCTACTGTTCTTATGTATGGGGAAATCTTGTCACCTGGAGGAGCAAGAAACAACCTACTGTCTCCAGAAGCAGTGCTGAAGTTGAACTCAGGGCATTAGTTTTGGGTATTTGTGAAGCTCTATGGATAAAAAGAGTCCTTACTGAACTTCAGCAGCCTATTCAGCAACCTATCACACTCTGCTGTGACAATAATTCAGCCTTATGCATGGCAGAGGATCCAGTCCATCATGATAAAACCAAACATGTGGACATTGACAGACACTTCCTGAAGGAGAAGATTGATGCCAAGATTATTCAACTCCAGTATGTTCCCTCAGCAGACCAGAATGCTGATATTCTCACCAAGGCCATTCCACCACTTATGTTCAGCAGACTGAGTAGCAAACTTGGCTGTATAAACATATACAACCCAGTTTGAGGGGGGGTGTGGAAATATTACATATCAAATAGTATGTAATATTTATTTTCGTGTATACATTATTTGTACACTTTAGTTGTAAAAGGACATATTAATTGTGGTACATATAAACAATTAATATGTCAAACTCTAGTTGCTTTATGTCATAGATATACTTTTACTTTTTACATGCATGCTTGCCGCCCATCTAGTGGCCGCCCAAGCTAGCTAGTATCTCCCATCAATTGTAACTATTTATACTTCTTCCATTTGATGAATAAACTAAGTTGAAGTTTACTCAAGTATTATTTACTTTCTCAAACTCTCTTCAGTACTTATTCTGGACTTGTTGCATTTCATGTATTTTTTATGGCTTCTATAACACTAACCGTCTTTCTACGTACGGAGATGCCAAAGGAGACGGTGATAAATGATATGAAGTTTCTTGATGCATCATTTTTTACTCTTACAATGTTGATGTTCAACGGAATATCATAGCTTGCACTTACCCTTACGAGGATTCTTTTTTTCTACAAACAATGTGATTTTCTTTTCTTTCCAGCATGTCATGTGTTTTGCACTTACTCTTACGAGGATGTCATGTGTTTTGCCCCTTTTCTTCTATAGGGTGGGGTTGGTTTTCTGTGGTAGGTAATCACCTGGAGGACACAATGTTATATGGGGACTTCATGATGCTCTTAAAGTTCACAATCCTAACAGCACATTACTTGGATTTTTGGGTTTGTAGTTTCAATCCATGTTATCGTTTTTGAGGTTTCTGTAACATGCATTCTTGAATGGGTGGATGCACATCCATGAATTGACACTTTACTGTCAAAATCTCGTGTCTTCTTATTACTGTTGTTTATTGAGTCTTACTCATGAGCCTATCCAGCATTTTATCTTTACATAACCAAGTGGCCATTTCAGAACATCTATGGAGGTTCAGATTGTGGTACCGGCGAATGAAAGGTTCTTCAAGCGTCCCTGAAGATTTTCTTTTTCTTTTTGATTTTAGGTGGTTCTGAAAGTTTACTTGCACAAATGACTTTGGAAATTACAGATGACATCCTTGCCACTTGTAAGAATCAAGGTCAATACTGCCTCAGTCTACTTTTGTACTGACATTGGCTACAGAAATCTGTTACGGTTTTACAGCTTCTTTGGCTGAGATTTTTGGGGCTATTTGAACTTTTTTTTGTGAAGGTGGTTATGATTTACATGGACGGACGAAGGATCAAATAAGAGCAAGTGAGCAGGTTAATGCTGCAATGACAGTTTGTAAAGACTGGCCTTGTTGTTATTGAACTAGGCTTTTGCATTGTCCCGGATTTTATCAATACAAAACACAAGTAATAAACCGGTTAACCTCAAGTGCAAGGATCGTAGTAAAGAGGCTATGCCGGGTCGATCTTACGGGGAACTAGACAAATGTTAACCCTAGCTTTTGTTTTTAACTAACTATTGCCACACAAATATGCAGAAAATAACTAGACAGAGGTGATTAATCCAATGCTAGGAAAGATTGAAAGCGATAAAAATAAACTAAAAGCACAGGAAAAATAAATTAACTAATCTAAACTAAGCTATGAGGATTGTAAATCAAGTTTATAAAAGACAAACGAGGATTGATCCACCTATCAACATGCATTGATCTATTATCTCGATTTTACGTGGTATTTACTTAGGTTGTGATTCACCTTACCTAAACATGAATTCCTAATTCCTTAGGCAATCCATCTATTAACCTAGTATCTTCCAATACTAAATTAACACGTTAAAAAGATCAAAGGTGTCAACTTTTACGTTAACGATCTAGTTTTTAGACTTACTAACTTCCGTTAATATAAATCTAATGAACTATTCTTATCTATGGTGATCTATGCTATTCAAGATTTCCATCAAACAATAACGTATCAAGCATACAACATATCTTCCAATATAATTGCATTAAAACAAGAATATGCATAGATAAGAAACAACCGTAGTAAATACTCACAGTAAAAGTCGAAATAAATAGATCAATTCAATGCTGATGGCTTCACAATTCTCGTTTGAAGGAGGTTCTAGCCTCTGAGCATCCTCAGCAACCCAGAAAAGCAGAAAAATAACATACTACTAGCCTACTTTGATTGAATTTAAAGTTGCATAAAACTGGAAATAAAAAGTGTAAAATCGCAGCCAAAGCTGCCCCTAGAAATTTAGGGTTCGAATTGTGTGTCTAGGGTTTGAGAAATCGCGCCTATTTATAGATTTTTAGGTCGGTTTAGGCTAAGGCGGTGCTTGGACGCCCGTCCACTATCTTGGACGCTCGTCTATGCAGCGTTTGAAGGCTCTGAATGTAAATCGCACCTCTGAACGCTCGTTCGGTTGAGCAAACGCCCGTCCACCATGGACGGACCGTGGACGCTCGTCCATCGATGCTGGAACTCGATCTCTTGAGCATTATCTCTTCCTTCTTCCATCTTTATCCTTCTTTTCTCATCTCTATCTCGATTTAGCTCGAATTATATCAACATTTGATCATCAATTTAGCCTCCAACATGTATCTACATCACATTAAGACATCGCAAAACGTAACACAATCCAAATACTCATAAAACCATAATCAAAACACGTACACAACCTCATTTTGCGAATAAACTAATTAAAATCTCACTTGCTTAATAAATCATTTAAAACCACATTTCCTATGCAAATCATATGAATTATGAAGGAGAACATCATAAAATACAACGTTATAAAACGTATAAATTCACCCTTAACAACTCCCCCACACTTAAACTTTGCTCGTCCCGAGCAAAACAAAACAAGATAAAGGCTCGGAAAGAATATAGACACCTCAACACATATACCACATAGTCAATAAATTAGAAGTTCACCATCGTGTGTGTGCATAGCCATAGAGAACTTCCACTAAATCCAAACTTGAAAAACTCAAAGCAAAACTAGCTAATACCCCCTTCAAACTAGTAATAAAAGATACTTATAAGATGCACCCTACAACACGGAACATATCCCGGAAAAGATGATAGAACACATTTAAGACCTTTCCGACATACTTAGAGGATAATCCCTACAGCATATCCATCGGTTTATACTGGGGATAAGATTAACGATAACTAAGTCTCATTTCATTCTTTTCATACCAATTCCTAAGTTGATTCAATTGATTTCACATTTAAACACACATCAGAATAAGCTATTGCTCATCATAGCAGAATAGGACATACGTGGTATACCCTACCTTACTCAAATCATAAAGCAGCTTCTTCTGACTGTCGTGAGCTTTTGGTCATCATAGTGGAATAAAACATTTCGAGATAATGCCTTACCGCACTCAAATCATCGACCAACTTCCGACACACACTATTGATTTCATTATTAACTCAACTTTTTCAAAGGACATTAGCTACGTATTACTTATCACATTCAAACTTCTAGATATTCACAGTACATCGTACTTGGAACTAAATACAAACTATCATAAGTCTCACGATATGTACGTAGCACTAAGCACACGACTTATAAGACAATCAGAAATCACTCGTCCAAGAGGGGTATAACTTTATAAATTAGCTCATCATTCACTATGGCACGTGAAAAATAAATCTTGGTGAAACATCTAACCTATGGAACATATGGCATAAGGCATCGATGAATATAACAAACCGAACAAAAACATGCATTGCTTACTCGAGACAAATCAAAAATTTTGAAAATTTGGCTCATTTAGCTTAGCATAGAAATAATATCATGTAAGCAAATGTGTAGATACATATAGCTTATTCCCCTCCCCCACACTTAAATGACAACATGTCTTCATGTTGTGCAGAATTAAAAAAGAAAGAAAGTACTTAGCTGATTGTAGTTCGAAAGTGGCAAGTCTGGAAGTGGCCATGGTCCAGATCCAGAAATGCTTGAGGAAATCAGTAGACTGTGGACCATCCACCGGAAAACTGAAATCGTCTAAAGCTCACAATCGCTATCGAAAATATCCTGCACACTTGAAAAACAAAGAAATACCTCGGGGGATACAAGGAATTATATCATATCGCGCAAAAGTGATAGAGATAAAGATAAGAGGAAATCGTAATCAAAACAACACTTCGACCCTGTATAAGATTAGGACGGCTGACTGATAAAAACAACACAATCCTAATAAGAGTAAAACAACTAGAACAAGGAAAAAGAACTAAAGAAAGAAACTAATATAATAAGGGATATCTAGGATGCCTCCTAGTAGCGCTAATGGTTATTGTCGTTAGCTCGACACATTGTAAGCTCAGCCTGGATCAGGCCATTTAACCTTTCTGCCAGCCACTACCTCGTTTAAGCTCCGGTCCGTAGTGTGGCTGCAGAAACAGCATCTAACGCATGGGGTTAAATCTTTGAACGCTCTCCATACCTTTTTAAGTTTCCCCATGGTTGTGTTCTTTCTCCTCCGACTCCTCTGATGACGTTTAAGTTGTCGCTCCCTCTCAAACTCTTCCATATCAGCACTACCTGCTAGAACTTCTTCAGACGGATCACTACCGTCATCCTCGGAGAACAAGTCGGGTGATAACTCGTCAAATTCTTCGACTTGAGTAACACCACATCCGAGAATATCGAGAAATTTAACAATCAAAGGTTTCTCTTTAGGTTCACCGATATAGTGCTTGCACCTTTGTCCATTAACTCGAAACGGTTCGCCGCTATAACCGCGAAGTTCTAGAACGCCTCCAGGAATGATTTGGAGAATCTCAAAAGGACCGGACCAACGAGTCCTCAACTTCCCAGGAAACAAATGTAACCTAGAATTGTAAAGAAGAACTTGTTCGCCGACTTGGAATTCTCTCTTCTTAATCTTAGCATCGTGGAGTAGCTTCATCTTATCTTTGCTGATCCTGGCACTTTCATATGCCTGGAGTCTGAACTCGTCCAGCTCATGCAACTGCTGAAGTCGATGCTGTCCACACGTTTGGGAATCAAAGTTTAAAAACTTGGTAGCCCAGTAAGCTCTATGCTCTAGCTCGACCGGCAGATGACATGGTTTCCGTAGACCATTTGATATGGAGATGTACCCATAGGAGTTTTATAGGCGGTCCTATAAGCCCATAATACATCATCCAACTTCAGACTCCAGTCTTTGCGATGACTATTCACCGTCTTCTCCAGGATCCTCTTCAAGCTCTGGTTGCTCCTCTCAACCTGACCACTAGTCATCGGATGATATGGTGTGCCAGTTTTGTGACGAACACCATACTTCTCGAGGACTTTTTCCAAAGGTCGGTTGCAAAAGTGTGTCCCTTCATCACTGATCAAGGCACGTGGACATCCAAACCTCACAAAGATGTTCTTCTTCAGAAATTTCATGACCGTTTTATGATCATTGTGAGGAGTGGCAATTGCCTCCACCCATTTCGAAACATAGTCAACGCAGACTAAGATGTATTTGTTGCCACAAGATGATGGGAATGGTCCCATAAAATCGATGCCCCAAACATCAAAGACTTCGCATTCAAGGATGGGTTTCAACGGCATGTCAAACCGCCTTGTCAAAGCTCCGGTTCTTTGGCAACGATCACAAGCTTTGCAGAAAGCTTCTGCGTCCTTAAAGATCGTGGGCCAATAGAAACCGGACTGGAAGATCTTCGCAACCGTTTTCCAAGGACCAAAGTGACCACCTGTGGGTCCACTATGGCATTGCTCGATTATATCGCGTTGCTCGGATTCTGGAACGCATCTCCTAAGCAAACCATCTTTGCAGATCTTGAACAGATAAGGTTCATCCCAAACGAAATATTTCATATCAGAGAAGAACTTCTTCTTCTCTTGATAAGACATTTCAGGATCAAGATAACGGGCATGAAGGTAGTTCACAATGGAAGAATACCATGGAACAACAGGAGGACAACCGTCTATCAACATAATGTTTTCTAGAGGATAGTAAAGATCTATATCATCAGGATCACTCTTTTCCTCACTTAACATTCTAGAAACGTGATCCGCCACTACATTTTCACTGCCCTTTTTGTCCTTAATTTGAACGTCAAACTCTTGTAGGGTCAGTATCCAACGCAGTAGGCGCGGTTTAGCATCCTTTTTAGTCATCAGATACCGCAAAGCAGCGTGATCAGTCCACACGATCACTTGAGCACCTAGCAAGTAACTACGGAACTTGTCCATAGCAAACACTACGGCCAATAATTCCTTTTCGGTAGTCGTATAGTTAACTTGTGAAGGATTCAACGTGTGGCTGGCGTAATAGATAGGCTGGAACTTTCCTTCGATTCGCTGTCCTAAGACTGCACCAACAGCATAGTTGGATGCATCGCACATAAGCTCAAAAGGCAAGTTCCAGTCTGGCGATATAAGAATTGGAGCGGATATTAACCGATTCTTGAGCTCCTCAAACGCTTGCTTGCAGTTTTCATCGAAATTGAACTCAACGTCTTCCTTGAGCAGAGTAGATAGGGGCTTGGCTACTTTGGAAAAATCTTGGATGAATCTCCTATAGAAACCGACATGTCCGAGGAAACCTCTGACTTCGCGTACATTCTTAGGATAACTCATCTTCTCAATGGCTTCTACCTTGGCCCTATCTACTTCTATACCTTTGGCGGACACTTTGTGGCCAAGAACTATCCCCTCATCGACCATAAAATGGCATTTCTCCCAATTGAGTACTAAGTCCTTTTCCACACATCTAGACAACACCTGATCAAGATTATTGAGGCAGTCATCAAAGGATTGACCGAAGACCGAAAAATCGTCCATAAAAATCTCCATGCACTTTTCAACTAGCCCGTCAAAGATTGCCATCATACACCTTTGAAAGGTGGCCGGGGCATTACAGAGACCAAATGGCATCCGCCTGTAGGCGAATGTCCTATATGGGCAAGTGAAAGTGGTCTTCTCTTGGTCAACAGGGTCGATGGGTATCTGGAAGTATCCTGAATATCCATCCAGGAAGCAGTAGAATGCGTGCCCCGCCAGACGCTCAAGCATCTGGTCTATGAATGGAAGGGGAAAATGATCTTTTAGTGTGACCTCATTGAGTTTTCGATAATCGATACATACTCTGTATCCAGTAACGAGCCTCAATGCTATCTCTTCTCCCTTCTCATTCTTCTCAATAGTAATTCCACCTTTTTTGGGAACTACTTGAGTTGGGGATACCCACCCACTGTCTACAATGGCGTAAATGATACCCATATCTAGAAGCTTTATAATTTCCTTCTTGACTACTTCTTGCATATGAGGGTTAAGCCTTCTCTGAGGCTGTCTAACTCGTTTTGCACCCTCCTCAGTCTTGATCTTGTGCATACAGATGTCGGGAGATATCCCTCGGATATCTCCCACCTGCCATCCAAAGGCTTTCTCATTTTTGCGCAAGACGTTTAACAGTTTAAGCTCTTCTATTCGAGATAGCTTGGCAGAGATGATCAAAGGAAGCCGGTCACCTTCTCTCAGAAATACATATTTAAGATGTTTAGGCAACGGCTTCAGAACCAAGTCTACAGGGGGTTCCTCTAGACTTGATTTAAGATCACCACTCTTCAACTCAACATCGCTGAGCTTACTCAGTGGTCCTACTGCCAAGGCTTCTTCTCTTAGCTCATCCTCAAATTCAGCTGCTAACTGATCTAGATTAACCACACCATGGCTATTCAGATTATCGATCAATCGCTCATATTCCGCTTCTACAGCCAAGACTTGCTTATCCATGAAGTCATTGAAGTCATCAGACGTCTCCTCAATGGAACAGCCGGTTGGAGAACCGGAGGGTACTTGAATAGATTTAGAAACACTATAGCTCACCTCTTGGTCACCAACTCGGATAGTTACTTGCCCACCATCGCAATCGATGAGGGCTCTAGCTGTGGACAGGAATGGTCTCCCAAGAATCAGGGGGACTTTCTCATCTTTTCCCATATCTAAGACGTACCAATCAACAGGAAAGGTAAATCTATCGATCTGGACTAAAATGTCTTTCAGAATCCCAGAAGCTTTCTTAGAAGATCTATCGGCGAATGAAGGTTCATGGAAGTGGGTTCTAGAAGACTTTGTAAACCCAGCTGCTCACACACAGACAATGGCATCAGATGATGGATGCACCCAAGTCACATAAAGAATTTGGAAAGACTAAGCCTCCCATCTGCAATGTGAGCACGAATTTTCCGGGGTCACCTCTTTTGATTGGTAAGTCTGGATAATTGATCATTGAACAATCCTCACCAATTGCCTGATCCATTTCTGCTAACTTTTTCTTCGAAGACACAACATCCTTGATGAATTTTGTATACTTAGGCATCTCGACCAAGACCTCGGATAATGGCAGATTTACCTGAGTATTTTTCAAAAGGTTAAGCACCTTTTCATATTTCTTATCCTCACTCAGAGGGATGTTGCTCTTCCTCGGTGGAAATGGAAGCTTCTTCAACTCACTCTCAGAAAATACTTTCTTTGAGGAAGCACTAACAGCTTTGTCTTCCATGTCCTTCCACCTTACAACTTTTTCAGACTTTTTATTAGTCAGGGGATCAGCCACCTGACTATCATTTAACTCATCAGTCCTCAGGGGATCAGCCACCTGAGGATCCTCAATTATTTCACTTCTCAGGGGAACAGCCACCTGAGGATATCCGATCGATTCTTTATTCCTCAAGGGATCAGCCACTTGAGGGATCTCAACTCTTTCTTCTATCAGGGGATCAGCCACCTGATTTGCCTTCTGCAGCCAAGGGGACGATGGGTGCTCAACTTCCCCTCCTGCCTTACCAATGGCAGGAGGGGCTAGTGGTTTCCCTGGAAGCCAGGGGGACCACTAACTTGAGAACCACTTCTCAAATTCATTGCACTGGCCTCTTCTCTACCGTATGGAGGTGAAGGAACCAGGTCAGTGCATTGACTACTGCTTAAATCGGCCTGAGCGACGTGCCCGCCTCTTGGATTCTTTTCCGTGAAGCTGGGAAACTGCCCTGACGGTCTAGAGGCTAACTGCTCAGCCAATTGCCCGATTTGCCTCTCAAGACTTTTCATCGTCCTGCTTTGCTCCTCCCGAAATGAATTCCATTCGGCTTTTATATCGTCCTGGTGGGAGGTGCCTTGAGAGTTTTGGAAGTTCTGGGAAAATGGCTGGCTTGGCCGACTTTGGAATGCAGAATTAGAATTGGCGGGCCAATTCTGATTGAACCTTTGCTGTGGATTGGAAGAATTATAGCTTGGGTTCTGATTAATACCAGGGTTTCTATTGAAGTTCAAATTAGGATTAAATCCCGAAGATTGATTAAACCCTTGGTTTTGGAAACTGTTCTGGCCAGAGAATTGGTTATTGAATCTCTGATTTGTCTGGACAGAGAAAGCATTGACTTCCGCATTCTGCCCAATCATGGAACAGAAGCGAGCAGTATGCCCCATGCTATCACACACTTGGCATGCGATTGGATTATGCTGTCCATAGTCATGAACAACATTGACTTGCTGAGCAGAGGGGGAAGAAAATTGACATTGGCCAGTCATATGGCCAGTCTGACAGCAAGCTTCACAGTACAGAACTTGAGAGTTCTGTGAAGGTGAAGGAGCCAGATAACTCGGATTTGAGAAGTTTTGAGCAGCCGTCATTTGAGAGGTTGCCATTTGCTTCTGCAACATGGCAACGAGATTTTGCATAGTCACCTCTTCGACCTTGGGAGGCGGAGGAGGTGCTTGAATGGCTTGATAAGAGGGGGCATAATTATACTTGGCAATGTCCTCGAACAACGCCCACCCCTCATCAGGTGTTTTCTTGAGAAATGCCCCACCAGAGGAACTATTGACCATGCCCTTGGTGAGCTCGGTCAATCCACTGAAGAAAGTATGGACTTGCCTTTGCTTTGGCAAGCCATGATGGGGACACTTGCGCAGGAGAGACTTAAACCTTTTCCACGCCTCAAAGAATGACTCATTTTCCAGCTGACGGAATGTGAAGATTTCGTTCAGACAATGGGCTGTTTTTTAAGGAGGAAAGTATTGACTTAGAAATTCCTTCTCGAGCTCAGCCCACGTAGTGATGGATTCAGAGGGGAGGGAGTGATACCACTCGAGTGCCTCCCCCCGTAGGGAGAATGGAAATAGTTTAAGCTTGATGGCATCATCACTTACACCTTGGATACGGGTAGTACCGCATATTTGCAAGAATGTGTGTAAGTGAGTGTGGGGGTTTTCAGATTGATAGCCGTGAAAAATCGATGCATGCTGCATCATCTGAATAAGTCCGGGTTTAAGCTCGAAGTTTGGAGCAGCAATGGTAGGCATGACGATAGCCGGGTTTATGGTGACTGTACCGGGCATGGCATAGTCGGCCAACGTCCGTCTATCTTCCGCTGCCATTATTATAAAATCAAGTGGTTGAAGCCTAAAAATGAAGAATTTATTTTTTTGGAAAAATCAGTTTCCCGCCAAATTTCGGGGAAAAAGAAACAAAAATTTTCCTGGTAAAATCAAATTTTTTTCCAGGACTCCTGACACCGTACTAGTTACGAAAACACAAAAAAAATTATTGCCTAATTTTAAGAACAAGAGGACAGACGGGCGTCCAAGGTCCTGGACGGGCGTCTGCCTAGGTTTGTGACTGGACGGGCGTTCAGAAAACCGAACGCTCGTCTGAGGGATCAGAAACAGAACAGAGTTGAAATATTTACAGTGGACGGGCGTCCAGTGAACTAAACGCTCGTCCGACTGAAACAAGAACTGGACGGGCGTCTGGTAAAACGGACGCTCGTCCAACTGGGCCGAACGATTAGAAAAACAGAGAGTTACAAACAGAAAACAGAGTATAGATTAGAGCATAGATTTTTATATTGACTACTCACAGAGACATAATTAAAACGACAGATAAACGAACAAAAACTACTAAACTACTAACTACAAACAGAAACTGAAAAGATCTAACCTAAAAACAAGAATTGAAGACAAACTACAAACAAAAACAAAAACTAGGCAACCGTCCGGTTCCCCGGCAACGGCGCCAAAAACTTGTCCCGGATTTTATCAATACAAAACACAAGTAATAAACCGGTTAACCTCAAGTGCAAGGATCGTAGTAAAGAGGCTATGCCGGGTCGATCTTACGGGGAACTAGACGAATGTTAACCCTAGCTTTTGTTTTTAACTAACTATTGCCACACAAATATGCAGAAAATAACTAGACAGAGGTGATTAATCCAATGCTAGGAAAGATTGAAAGCGATAAAAATAAACTAAAAGCGCAGGAAAAATAAATTAACTAATCTAAACTAAGCTACGAGGATTGTAAATCAAGTTTATAAAAGACAAACGAGGATTGTTCCACCTATCAACATGCATTGATCTATTATCTCGATTTTACGTGGTATTTACTTAGGTTGTGATTCACCTTACCTAAACATGAATTCCTAATTCCTTAGGCAATCCATCTATTAACCTAGTATCTTCCAATACTAAATTAACACGTTAAAAAGATCAAAGGTGTCAACTTTTACGTTAACGATCTAGTTTTTAGACTTACTAACTTCCGTTAATATAAATCTAATGAACTATTCTTATCTATGGTGATCTATGCTATTCAAGATTTCCATCAAACAATAACATATCAAGCATACAACATATCTTCCAATATAATTGCATTAAAACAAGAATATGCATAGATAAGAAACAACCGTAGTAAATACTCACAGTAAAAGTCGAAATAAATAGATCAATTCAATGCTGATGGCTTCACAATTCTCGTTTGAATGAGGTTCTAGCCTCTGAGCATCCTCAGCAACCCAGAAAAGCAGAAAAATAACATACTACTAGCCTACTTTGATCGAATTTAAAGTTGCATAAAACTGGAAATAAAAAGTGTAAAATCGCAGCCAAAGCTGCCCCTAGAAATTTAGGGTTCGAATTGTGTGTCTAGGGTTTGAGAAATCGCGCCTATTTATAGATTTTTAGGTCGGTTTAGGCTAAGGCGGTGCTTGGACGCCCGTCCACTATCTTGGACGCTCGTCTATGCAGCGTTTGAAGGCTCTGAATGTAAATCGCACCTCTGAACGCTCGTTCGGTTGAGCAAACGCCCGTCCACCATGGACGGACCGTGGACGCTCGTCCATCGATGCTGGAACTCGATCTCTTGATCATTATCTCTTCCTTCTTCCATCTTTATCCTTCTTTTCTCATCTCTATCTCGATTTATCTCGAATTATATCAACATTTGATCATCAATTTAGCCTCCAACATGTATCTACATCACATTAAGACATCGTAAAACGTAACACAATCCAAATACTCATAAAACCATAATCAAAACACGTACACAACCTCATTTTGCGAATAAACTAATTAAAATCTCACTTGCTTAATAAATCATTTAAAACCACATTTCCTATGCAAATCATATGAATTATGGGGGAAAACATCATAAAATACAACGTTATAAAACGTATAAATTCACCCTTAACATGCATCTTTTGTTTTAGACAGGTACTTCTGGTTTCTGTTGTTTATGTAATTATCTAGGTAATATTAAGCACATCATTTTATAGGCATGAGATGTTGTGATGATATCTAATGTCTAGAAAATACACATTTGTTTGGCAATAAGAAGTGAAACAATCCTTTCATTTGTGTGTAATCCAAGTGTTGTATTATGCTACTCTCTGTTTTATGCTACTCTACTCTCTTCAGGTGTACCTACTCAACTCTTCAGGTGTATTGTGCTACTCTACTCTCTTTTGTGCTTAATGTTTGCTGTGGAAAAACTTGCAAGATATACATAAAACCGTTAACCTATGCAATGTTTAGAGTGCAATTCATTTACCATGTACGCTCTCATTGACGGCGAAGATGATGATGGCTGGTTTATATTACAAGTTTTTTTAAGACTTATCCTAAAAGCTGCTATGACTGAAAGCTCTTTTTTTTTTTTTTTTTGAGAAGATAAATAGCAAAACAAGAAATAATAACGCTACATAAAGTCTCATTTTTAATTGCAATAATTGCGGTTCGGTGTTACCTATTGTATCGTTTGTTATGGTGGGAATATCATTTTGAATATTACACCTATTTGTTTTGTACATTAGGTAAAATTTATGACAACATAACATACAAAAATATGTCTTAACAATGTAAAGTTGCATCATGATTTGTTGGTGTGTATGTTTATTTTGAGGGTTTTATTCTTCTTCAAACAAATATTTGTATTAGGGATCACCGCCTTTGCCACTAGTTTGACTATGGATAGAGAATCCGTAAAAATAGAGAAAAGTAAGAAGCTTCGTTATTAGTCAAGATCAAAAGATGCCCGCACACCTATAAAGATTTAGCATACACCTCTGTTGGTGGAAATCAGCTTCCTTCATGAGAAAACAGTTTCAAAAAAAAAAAAAAAAATCACCCAAATTTTGCAAGATCATAGTTTAGCTGATAACATGTTTTACCTTCCAGAAAGATGCACGTTTTTAGTCGCATACTTGATTCCCGTACATAACATGTACCTTACAATGCTGCAGGATCAAAGAAGCAAAGATATTGAAGATGTGCTCATTCTGTCAGGAGATCACCTTAGACGTGCCTCAGATTTCGGTTTGATGAAGATCGATAATACAGGAAGAGTCCTTTATTTCAGTGAAAAGCCCAAAGGAAATGAACTAAAGGCTATGGTGAATATCCAATTTTGCCCATTTCAAATTACTTATAATACTATGATATACTAACAAATACTTTCAGGCAGTAGACACCACAGTCCTGGGACTATCTAGAGATGAGGCTGAAAAAAGAAACCTTATATTGCATCGATGGGTGTTTACGTTTTCAACAAGGAAATCCTTTTGAATCTGTTGAGGCAAGTACTGTGCATCACTTTCTACAACTTCTTGATATTAGATTCTCCCAAGTGAAAACATTTTTGTTAAGGTGGATGTGGATGCAGATGGCGATTTCCTACTGCAAATGACTTCGGATCAGAGATAATCCCCGCCTCAGCAGCAGAATTCAACATAAAGTACGGCATGCAAATACATGGAATGTGGGGTTCCATACTAACAATAAATATATCTATTTTACAGGCGTACCTGTTTAACGATTACTGGGAAGACATTGGTACGATAAAATCCTTCTTTGAAGCAAACCTTGCCCTTACTGAGCATGTATGTGCCTGAAGAATTTTCTTTTTTCTGGAATCTTTCATAAATCTTACAAGATACCATATGAATCAATTCATTATCGTCTTGTTTCAGCCGTCAAAACAATGTTGTGGGTATACTCTCTCGTATAAATAGCAATGTTCACCTTAAGGTAAATCTTAAGGCACAGCAAAACATGTATATTGTTTGAATATCGTTTACAAATACATCACAAAGAACAAGACATTATCATGTTGCCAACTTTTCTTTCATTTTTACCTTACGATAACTCTTTCATGAGGGGAATCGATAATGGTTGTTACTAAATCTGTAGATCTCTTAGATAGCTGAATTTTGATTTTGTACAAGTTTAATGAAGAATGATATTGCTACAATCTGTTAACAGGATACGGTTATGCTGGGAGCTGATTACTATGAAACTGATGCTGAGATTGCTTCGCTATTAGCAGAAGGAAGAGTACCTATTGGAATCGGAGAAAACTCAAGAATCAAGTATGCAAAAGAGCCCCCACACACACACACACACAACACACATATATAGATATATATACATACATACATATATACATACAATCTTTGAACCACCTTCCCAGGTTAATGGTTGCTACTGCTCACAAATCATTTTCACATACTGCAGGGGCTGTATTATTGACAAGAATGCAAGAATAGGAAAGAATGTTGTCATTGAAAATTCAGAGGTATGTTTTCTATTCTTGTGTAATATTGTGTAATAAGATAATCATTAAAAACATGGGATATTCAAATTCACACTGTACTTTGTTAGATATCTATGATTTATCTTTTAAAACTCTAGAAAGAAAGGTTTTCAACACTTAACAACTGAACAATGAAGTAATCTTGTTAGTTTCTCATGCGTATATGGCTTCCTCGTACTTAGTTCATCAAGGATCTGGTTTATGCATGAATTTGTAGGGTATACAAGAGGCAGATAGATCTACAGAAGGATTTTACATCAGATCAGGCATCACAGTTGTAATGAAAGACTCTACTATCAAAGATGGACTTGTCATATGAATGTGGATTTACATTTTTCTCCCTTTCTTTCTTCAAAAAGAAAAGAGTATATATGCTGACCTAGTAGGAACATTCGGATGCAAAAAAGACAGAGGCCGTATGATATTTTGGCGAACCTACAATGATCACACATAAGTAGTAACAAAAGAACCCGTACCACTTTCACGTGAATACCTCTTCACAATAGAACTTGAGTTCATTTTCAAATTTCTGCAGTACAAATCGTTCCTCGGACGTGATAATAGTGGTCACAAAACATTTATCATCTGCAAATGGTCTTCTACCTGTTCTTCCAGCTCGATGAAGATAATTTACCGCATCTTTTGGCAAATCGAAATTGTATATATGGGTGGTCTCTGGCAAGTCCACTCCTCTAGCGGCTATATCTGTGGCTATCAAAAGATAATCTTTTCCTGATCTAACGTTCTGCATGCAGATCAAAACATACGATAAGATGTGTCAGTCTACTGAAATTACTGCACAAAATTGTAGTTTTAGGGGGGGAGGGGGGCAAAGAACAATAACGAAAGACCAAGTAGAAAATACAAAAAATACTTACAGATAACACCGCTGCTCGATGATTAAAGTTCATATGCTCTTCCAGAAGGACAAGTTCTGAGAATTCTAGAGGGGAATTCCGTAAAAATTCAACTAAAAGCATAGTCGGTTCAGGATTTCCTGCCTTTTTTGACTTTTCTGACTGCGATATGGGAAACAAGTTAACTTTCATAGCTAGAGTATGGAAAACTATAGCTTAAAAAGAATATATGAAGAAACGTTTCAACCATGAAACAAGGAACTCACTACATCTGTCAAACTCGGGCTGCATTAACTTTATATTTATGTTAATAATATAAAAACATTTGCCCAGTAACAGAGCAATAGTTTAACGAAAGGTACTAACTTGCTCTCCGACGAAAACAATGGCGGATTGAGGTGTATCTACTCGTAATAAAGATAACAGGGCTGATAACCTATCTTTTTTACTGCAAACCTGAGAAAAGAAAAAAGAAACAAGGTTATATACTGAAGAAACATCCAAGATGTCCAAAAGAAAAGTCATAAAAATAACAAGTGGTTAGCGGATAAAATGAGAATTTAAAATGTCAATCCATGTACATCGAACGTAAAATAATTGAAAAACACGTAGACAATCTATCTTACCACAAACTTGTGATGCAGGCAAGAAGGCATCGGCTCAACTGAATTTACATGAACATGAACAACATTGCCCTGCCATAGTAAAGTAACAGACATCCAAATTGTGAAATCATAAATAGATAGTAGTTATCAATGCAATGAGCACATGGCAACGATATTCTGATTGGCCAACCTTTGTCCACTTTTGCTGTACACAGTCATACAGAAATCTGTTGTGCTGAGGAATTGACGCACTAGCAAAAATGGTTTGACGGCTGCTGCTGGAAGAGTAAGATGTCAAAAGCTTTCGAAGTGATCCAACTTGCTTTGAGGAATTGAACATGAAATCAACCTACCTTACCAAATGTATCAGTATGTGAAGATGTATGCACAAAAAATATGACAAGGTAAATATAAAAAAACAACCGTCATTGCCAAAGAAACAGACTCCGTTACCTCATCAACGACTAGCACCCGAAGTGTGTCTAACCTAAAACTCTGCTTCTCAAGCATTTGACACAAGCTTCCAACAGTTGCAACTACAATAGTAGGAGGCTCAGCCTGCACAAGAGATATAAATGTGGAAAGAAAAAGCAGAGCTAGAATATTGCAGACAAACCTTACCAAAATCAGTGCTAAATGGATTTGCACCAAAGTGGAGAATAGCAAAAGTGTTTGACATAGATGGGAAGAAAAAAGAAAATTAATTCATGAAATGGCATTCAAGACCTAATCAGCTTAAGTGACCTGCATAAACGACTAGGGATGGGAAGATCTGCTTTGTTTGGAATTTGAAAAAGTGAATGTGTCATGTACATAACCTATTATTCACGTAGGGGGTACGGTTCACAGCTTAATCATGCAACACACTTCAAAAACGTCGTTTACAATTTAACACAAAAGAAATGTAATTAGCCAACAGAGGTTTAGAACTTTCAACTTTATACCTTTTATAGAAGATAAGAGAAGAAAATGAAAAGAGAAAGATAACTCTTTGTTATTGATCTCAACCGAATGGGGTTGGTATAAATAGGAGAAATACAAAGCTAGAGCTAAAGCATGCTTAAAAGCATAAAGCAAAAAGTACCTTTCCTAGATAAAGTAAAAAGTAAAGAATTAACTACCTAGATACCCTTTATAGGGTGGTTACATACTTTATAGGGTGGTTATACTCAAGATCCTATCTGGTTTAATAAGACAAAAAGAAATAAAGTTACACTACTACATTTGTACATAAACTAACACATTAATATATGTTAAATAATACAAAGTATAATCCAATACTCCTCCTCAAGCTGAATGGTAGATGTCTAGTAATCCCAGCCGGTCCACACACATTTGAAAAACATATTTAGGGAGCCCTTTGGTGAAGATATCAGCTACCTGAAGCTTGGATTTGACATAGGATAGGTTGATGCTCCCATTTGTAACCTTTTCTGTGATGAAGTGCCTATCAACTTCAATATGTTTAGTTCTATCATGCTGCACTGGGTTATTAGATATTTCAATGGCAGCCATACTTGTCACTGTATAAACACATAGGTTTTGACACTTGAATTTTTAGTTCAGACATGATTTTCTGAATCCACAAAAGCTCACAGATGCCTAAGGCAATTGCTCTATATTCTGCTTCTGCTGAACTTCTGGCCACTACTGATTGTTTCTTGCTTCTCCAAGAGACAAGGTTGCCAAATACATAGATACACCACCCAGAAGTAGATTTTCTGTCTGTAGTAGAACCAGCCCAATCAGCATCTACATAGCCTTCAATTCTTGAGTTTCCTTGTGCCCTAAAAATAACACCCTTTCCTGGACATCCTTTTAGGAATCTTAGTAACCTTAGGACAGCATTATAGTGAATTACCTTAGGAGAATGCATGAACTGACTGAGTTGACTTACAGCAAAGGAATATCTGGTCTGGTATGAGATAGGTAAATCAGTCTTCCCACAAGTCTTTGAAACTTTTCAAGATCATAATCTCCACCATCTTCATCCTTTCCAAATTTAACAGCACTGTCCATAGGGGTGTCAACAGGTTTGCACCCTAACAACCCATAATCAGAGAGCAAATCCATAGTATAATTCCTTTGGGTTAGTAAGATACCACTGGATGATCTTGCAACCTCTATTCCCAAGAAATATTTCAGAGGACCAAGATCTTTCACATCAAATTGTTGTTGCAAGAAGTGTTTTAGGTGAGCAATTTCAGATTCCAAACTTCCAGTGATGACAATGTCATCCACATATACTATAAGAATGGTGAGACCTCCCTGCTCTGAATGTTTGTAGAACATATTGTTATCACCATGCCCCTGAGTATACCTTGCAAGTTTCATGGCTTTAGTGAACCTATTAAACCATGCCCTAGGGGACTGTTTTAGTCCATAGATGAATTTATTCAGTTTTAGGATATGATTGGGTTTGGATACAAAGCCAGGAGGGTACTGCATACACACTTCTTCTTTTAGTTCCCCATTTAGGAAAGCATTCTTAATGTCAAGCTGATGAAGAGGCCAATTCCTCGTTGCAGCAATAGATATCAGAATTCTGACTGAGTTGAGCTTGGCTACTGGAGCAAAAGTCTCATTATAATCAATCCCCATAGATTGTGTGAATCCCTTGGCCACTAGTCTGGCTTTATACCTGTTTACTGTGCCATCTGGATTGTGTTTGATATTAAACAGCCACCTACACCCAACTGGTTTGACCCCTTTAAGTGTAGGTATGCAGTCCCATGTGTGATTTTTATCCAATGCATTCAATTCTTCCATGACAGCCTGCTTCCATCTGGGGTGATTTAGGGCCTGCTGGATGGATTTAGGTGTTTGAGAAGAATCTAAGTTTGTTAAAAAAAGTCCTATGTTGGCTGGACACTTTCCCATAAGACACATATCTATCAATAGGATGTTTAGTACACTCCCTAGTACTATTCCTTAAGGCAATAGGTAAGTCTGGAGGTGTTTCAGGGTTAGGATCAGGATTGTGGTGGACCAATTGGTTTAGATCAGTTTGTTCAAAGTTGGACTCAGATTCCACAGGAAGGACAGGGTCAGGAGAATGTGTTGGCCTGATTTTCTTGTCTGGTGTAGATTATAGGAGTAGGAATAGGAGGGTTAGGAGGCTCCTCCTTAATAGGAGTAGGAAAGTTGGATGTCTCCTCCTCAATAGGAGTAGGAGTGGGTGAAGCAACAGATGTTTCTATTGTAGGAATGCAGGTGGGACTAAAATCAGGTATGGGAAGAGTGGTGGTACTTTGGAGAAACAGATAAGGTTCAATATTGTGTTTCTGTTTTGTTTCGTAGAAGGGTTGGTCCTCAAAGAATGTGACATCATAAGACACATAGAATCTGTTTGTGTTGGGATCAAAGCATTTATATCCCTTTTGGGTGGCTGAGTAACTTTCAAAGATGGTTTTGATAGCCCTACGATCCAGTTTGTTTTTGGTTGGTGAATGATTATGCACAAAGGCTGTGCATCCGAAATTTTTTAAGGGTAGAGAGGATACAAGTTTGGATTCAAGGAAGGTGGATTGAAGAACATCAATGGGAGTTTTGAATTTTAGGATCCTGGATGGCATTCTGTTTATTAAAAAAGTGGCATTAAGGACAGCCTCACCCCAATAGAAGTTTGGGACATTATAGGTATAGAGGATGGTTCTAGCAACCTCCAGAAGATGTCTGTTTTTTCTTTCTGCTATCCCATTCTGTTGGGGTGTGTTGGTACAAGAGGTTTGATGAATTATACCTTTTTTAGTAACAAATGGGTTAAGACAAGTGTTTAGATACTCTGTTCTATTATCAGATCTTAGAACTTGGATTTTGGTTTGAAATTGGGTTTTCTATCATGTTGTAGAAGTTTTCAAACAGGCTTGGGACTTCAGATTTATGTTTCATGAGGTATACCCAAGTCAGTCTAGTATGGTCATCAATGAAGGATATAAACTAGGGTTTGTGAGTTAGGTTAGTTGTTCTAGATGGGCCCCATACATCAGAATGAATAAGCATAAAAGGCTTAGATGACTTGTAAGGAATGGATTTAAAAACATTTCTGGTTTGCTTGCCAAAGATACAATGTTCACATTTCAAATTTTCAATACAAACATCTGAAAATAAAGAGGGGTACATCCTTTTTAGGTAGGGAAAATTAGGATGACCTAATCTGAAATGTAAAGACATTATCCTATATTACATTTAGAATCCACACTAACAGTAAGACCACTCCCACTCTTAAGGCTGCTGCTATGGATGAAATAAAGGCCATCTTTCTTCCTAGGACTTCCAATCTTTATCTGAGACTCCAGATCCTGAAACTCACAGTGAGTAGAGAAAAACTTGGCAACACATTTCCTATCCTTACAAAACTGGCCGACAGAGAAAAGGTTACAATCAAGCTTAGGAACATATAGAACAGAGTTTAGGGTAAGGTTTGGTAGGTTTCTAACAGACCCTAGACCAACCACCTTGGAAGCAGTGCCATCAGCAATAGTAACATAGTGAATTTTATTACTATTATTGAAAGATTGAGAGAGTAATCACCTGTCATGTGGCTAGATGCACCAGAGTCCACAATCCAAGTTGGACTCTTACTGTGTGCAGTAGCTCCAGTGGAGGGATCAGCAGTTGTAGGCATCCTTTTGTCAAACAGCATGTTGAGTGCCTCCATCTGCTCTTTTGAGAAACCACAAGACTGCTCAGTAGCACTGTAGGCCTTCTTTTGCTCACCGCAGTTGCCATCAATCTTGTTTTGTTGGTTGGTCATGAAATGTGAGGGTTTTCCATGGAGTTTCTAGCAATGATCCTTGATGTGTCCCTTCTTTTTGCAGTAATCACAAGTAAGAGAGGGCCTTTTATCAGTCCTCTTGTTTTGTCCCTTGTTGTATCCAGCATTAGCAGTTTCAGTGTTGGACACAGTCAAGGCAGAGTGTTCTCCTCATGGATTGTACATAGGAGCAGGCAGAGGGGTAGGAAGAAGACCTCCATTCATTACTCCCTTCCTGCTTTCCTCCTTCCTAATAGCAATATATTCTTCTTGTATAGTGGGAAAGGTAGTTTGGGCAAGAGCTCTTTCCCTTGCAGCTTCATAGATAGGGTTGAGACCACTTAGGAAATCAAACACCCTTTCTTGCTGCATCAGTTTGTGATATAATGAAGAATCAACAGTGCATGACCATTTCACCTGAGTAAGTTGGTCGTATTCCTGCCAGATTTTGTTGAGGTTGTTGAAGTACTTGGTGACATCTTGTCCTCCCTGCTTAGTATCTTTCAGGATGTTTCTCAAGCCAAATGCTTGAGCAAAGTTGCCCTGGTCTGAGTAGGTTTTTGCAACCTCTTTCCAGATTTCATGGGCAGATTTAGCAAACAGATGTACTTGGCCTATTTCATAAACCATTGAATTGATAAGCCAAAACATGACAGTGGCATTTTCTGTCCTCCAGGTGTTATATTCTTTGGAGGCCAGATCAGTAGGTGGAAGAGACTCACTAGTGAGGTAACCAATTTTGTTCCTCCCTGTGATATACATTTGCACAGATTGTGCCCACTGGACATAATTTGGTCCAGAAAGTTTTTTAGAGGTGATTTGGAGAGAAGGGTTATCAAGAGTCATCATGAGAGAGTCTTGATTAGATTCTGCCATTTTTGAAGAAACAGAATCAAAGGGAAGAAGAAAGAGAAATGAAGATGATGAAGCTAAAAAACTGAATATAATTCAGTGCACTGCTACCATATAGAAGATAAGAGAAGAAAATGAAAAGAGAAAGATAACTCTTTGTTATTGATCTCAACCGAATGGGGTTGGTATAAATAGGAGAAATACAAAGCTAGAGCTAAAGCATGCTTAAAAGCATAAAGTAAAAAGTACATTTCCTAGATAAAGTAAAAAGTAAAGAATTAACTACCTAGATACCCTTTATAGGGTGGTTACATACTTTATAGGGTGGTTATACTCAAGATCCTATCTGGTTTAATAAGACAAAAAGAAATAAAGTTACACTACTACATTTGTACATAAACTAACACATTAATATATGTTAACTAATACAAAGTATAATCCAATACCTTTAACCAACTTTTGTGTCTTTTTAATGATCCCCCATCTAATAGAGCCATAACACTGCATAACGGCTGCTTCAAATCAGGATTTGTGGGTTCAGCAGCAAGCGCTCGGGCAACTTTTGTAACCTTAATCATACCCAAGCGATGCTACTTTGTTAAAATATGATTTAGTAGGCTTGCAAGGAGAACTAATCACAGAATATGCCTACCTGCATCCCGAGCTCCCGCGTGGGCACAACAATCAGTGCTTGGACAGCAGATCTTTGTGGATTAATGATAGAAAATATCTGAAGCAGATAAGCCAGAGTTTTTCCGGAACCTGTCTAGAGAACCAAAGACGAACAAAAGCAAAAACCAAAGACGAACAAAAGCAAAAACATTAGCTTTGTCAGCTATAGAAGATAACAGGGAGACAAAGCCTTTAATACTATAAACGATTGTCCTTAATACAACAAAGAATTTTTACAATAAAAAACTGGTTACACCGATTTCCAGAGATGGAAACCAGTCGCCGCTAATGTAAGATCTCAATGTCATGAACGCGTGACAGCGTATAGATAATCCTTCCATGCTTTAGGGTGACTTGTTCTCCACAAATACCATTTTACCATATTGCAATCGGAAGAATGGCTCACAAAAACGTGAAAATTAATTATAAGGCCATATAGGCGTATAATTGATGTAGTACCGATACCCGTTTACCTCGAACATGAATAATGAATACATTCCAGGACAATGCATATCTCTAATCAATATAAGACGCATTAGGACTGTAAATCCATAAAATTTAAAGGAGGTATATTTGACCTGAGCATGAAGCACACAATCCAGACCAGAGAAGAGCACAGGCAACGCTTCCTGCTGCACAGTCGTTGGCAGAACATATCCAACCTCTTCCATCCTGCATTCAATTGAACACTTGTTTTCACTAAAATTTACTCATTCACTGCATATATCCAACACTACAACCACATATACATAAAAAATACTAGTCACAGACCCTCGTATGCAGCTCAATAATCATCCAAACATGGAAGTAATTCAGTATATCGCATCATATAGGAATCTCAGTTCTCGCACTAATATCCATATATCATGTTCTACTAAAGCAAAATGTATGGCTTTTTAACTGCTTTACTTCCAAACAGTGACGTATGCAATGCAACAAGGTAATACGGCTAAAAATAGAAGAGAACAGACCTTCGAATGACGTGGTCAAGCACGTGATTTGCGTAAAGTGCAGAAGCTCTTCTCTGAGGTGGTTGCAACGGCAACTTTTGTGGAAACAGAGGCGAGAGTTGCCTTCAAAGGCTTGTGAAGAAAGGCAGAAGTGAAGCTCCGGCATCTGCAGTTCAACAAAAGCGACGAGGTTGGGCCGTTGAAAATCTGAAAATCCCGTGGCCGGTACATGATACAAGATAGAGATTCGCCGGAGAAGAACACTGTGCCATGGGGAATGTTCTTGGATTGAATGATTTTTTATTTATTTTTAATGACGTATGCAAAAGAAGATCGAAAATTTTATGGTGGTCCTGGATCAAGTATGATTTGGTGATCCAAGACCAATAAAAATCCAAAAAACACACGGGGCTCACCGTGTAAAATATAAATACTATGCTTTTACAAATTTGCCTATCTTTTAAGAAATCCTATTGGAGGACAAGTATGACATGATGGTTCTGGACCACCATAAAACTATTGTCGACCACCATAAAACTACTGAAAGAAGATACATATGGTAATAAGAAAGACAATAGTTTTGTGGTGCTCCTGGACCAAATGTTTGGACCACCACCATGTCATCATGTTGATAAAATATCATTGGTTGCTGATTTTTATATAGAGGGTCCGTCAGAAATACCTTAAATCCTATTGGTTGGACACACCAAATAGGATTTGGTCATGGACCATAGTAAATTTGTGTAAGACAGATGATGAAACTATGGATGATATATAAATTAGAGTAATTTTTTTTTCATCAGAGAGAAAACGCATTTCTATATATCAACACAAGATTAATTCTTGAGCCCTTTCTCATAGATTGCAGAAAAAACAAAGAGATTCCACATAAATCTTCCTAAGCTACAAGGTAAAGAAAAGTTTTGTTAACTAAAAGCAAAAAGCCTGTGTGTCTTTTAGTTTACCTCCAACATATCAGTGCCAAAAAAAGGGATATAGACCATGTAATGATAGCTCTGTTCAAGGTAAAAACACGAATAAGTGGCGGCAACCGTGGAAGAGGCAGCGGAAAACGGTGAAGGAGTGGCAGAGACTCACAGAGGCGCCGCTATTAGGTTTTAGGTTTTGGGAGGCGGCACTTGATATTGGAACTCCTCTCCATCCAATTTATAAAGGAAAGAAATGAGTTAAAGGGCCATTGGATAAAAGATGGGGAAGGAAGAAAGGATTTAAAGGACCATTGGATAAAAGATGGGAAGAAATGAGGTAAGGACCACGGTTGGTTAAAAGATAAAAGTTATAAACACGGTATAGATAAGGTGTCACGGGTGAGGAATGGTTAAAAAGAAGAAGAATATATATGGGAAGTTTTGGCGTGTGACTTTGTTCGTGTGGAGTTAACATGTGATTCGATCTAAACCACACAATTTCATCCATTATTGAAACTGTGCATTTCAAACTGAATCACATCTTAGCTCCACATAAATGGGATGACCATGTAAGAATTTCTTAATATATGAGACCGATTTAAGGAAAATTTTATGGTACGAGGTGTTTAGTACAATATTTTTTAGTACAATATTTTTTGAATGGGTTTAGTAGAATTATGAGATATTATATTTTTAGAGTTTTTTTTTTTTCAAACACTAACACCGATAGTAGCAGTATATAAGCATCGCCCCAGTGGTGATTATTGTGGCCCCTTAACCCGGAGTATCCGAGTTTGAGTCACAATGGGAACATAAAGTGTGCGTACGTATATTTCGTTTCCGTAAAAAAATAGTAGTATATAGTTCTAAAAAAAAAAATTAGCTCATAGTATGATAGTTTATGGTACTTTTTTTGCTTCCATAAAAATTATCAACTTACTAAAGCTACCTATTATGTGTTTGAATGTTACATATATTTGTTTGCCACGTGGGTTGGTAGGATTTTTATTTTTTATTTTTTATTGCAAGCTAGAATTATTTCTGCATTATAGGTTCTTAAAATCTTTTTCTCTATCTATGTTGATTGCTATGTGAACTTCTACCTTCTATTGTTTTTAACGAAACCATGTTCCATTTTAGTATCATTTCTTAAGTGATTTCAGCTCATTGTCTTTTAAGTGGCAAATAGAGGTTTCAAGTGTTTAATTCTGATGCATTGCAAGTAGATATGGATGGAATTGTGGGGGAACGAAAATCGCATTCTCAAGCAGTACAGTGGTTCCGGTGAGTGGCAAAGGTATAGCTGTAGATGAAAGTGATGGTGTTGATCCTGTTAAATCTTTTAAATCTTCCACCAACCGGCTGTTGTGTTCCTCTCAGGGTTGACATCATTTTTGGATTCGTGTCTCTACTTAGTGTCTTTGTTTCAGTTTTACTTCTTTTCGTTTGTGTGTTGCTAGCTATGGATCATTGCTAAAGGATATCATTTGTTGCGTTGTTGGTGCAGCTTTGAGGGTTTGTTTTGGAATTGCGATGCTGATAGGATCTTTGCTGATGAACGGCTATGGTGTTGGGTGATGCTCGGGTCTTTTGTTTTATATTTTGGCTACATCTTTAGATTTTCATTGGAAACAATTGTTGTGTTATATATATATATAGAGAGAGATTGTTTTTGTTTTGTTTTGTTTTTGTTGTCGTTGTAACATTTCTTGATCGATATGTTTAGGTGATCTGTCATTGCTTCATTCTTCTTTTACTGAAATTGATCATTTTCGAACCATTTAAGATGCAATACCTAATTTCTTATTCTTTCACAAACTTTCATGGGACTCTAAATTTTTTTCTTTTTTATGTTCCATTCTGTTAAACTTGGTTCATCTCACCGTTTTTTTTTTCATTTTCTCCTGTGCATTAAGTACGGGTTTTTGACTAGCTAAACTATATTGCTTTAATAAATAAAAAAAATTAAATATCAATGGGGCTATTGGCCCTCGATCACCCTTGTGAAGGTAGAATCGTCCCTAAACTACCGTATGAATCAGAATGAAATGAACGTGTATGATGGAGGGTTTTTTTTTTTTAAGGAAAGATGAAGGTTATTTAGTACAAGGGCGGTGCCATGATTCTAACTTGGGGTAGGCTAATGGACTATATCGAATTCGTCGAATGGACTGGATTAAGAATACTTTATGGATCGAAATGGACTACATAGGTTTTTTAGTATAATATTTTTTTGTCCGGGTGAACTTAGCCTCCCTTAGTCTATTAAATTCTAAAAAAAATCAAGAATATATTCATGGATGTATGAAAAAAAAACAGATAAAAAAAAGTTTTATGAAACAACTATTGTAAAAATTCTAACTTGGTGATCCACTGACCCATACTCAATAGAAAAAATATAAATTTGGAATTTAGTATGAAAAAAAATACTATCTCTGTCCCAAAATGTAAGTTTTTTTAGGTCTTTTCACACATATTAAGAAAGTTTGTTAAATTTGTTATTTGTCATTAATTTTGATTAAAAAGACTAAAATGACCTTTCATTGGTATTAATACAAAATAATAAAAAGTGGTTGAGTATATAATAAATGAGGGGTGGAAGGAGAAAGATGTAATAAATACTTTATTGATTTTGTAAATTGAACATTTTGGGACAAAACTAAAAAACTAAAAGGACTTACATATGTGACGGAGGTAGTACCTCTTTAAGATTTCCTATTATTTTTGAAAAAAAAAATCCTATTGGATAAAAATGATGACATGGTGGTGATCTTTTGTGGTCCTGGACCACTATAAAATTACTGAATATGTTTTACCACACACACTTCTACTGTGCAAAAAATTGCTGAAATATTTAACTATAATACATGCAAAAAAGAGTAGTATAATTTTGTAAACCGCATATATTAATCACACACATCATCTATTGATGGAAAATGTGCTAGCGTAGATAGAACTTTATAGTCAGGACAAGATTAGAAGATACAATGAGACGGTAGAAGGGAGGGTAATGAATCTCTTTATACGCATAAGGGTTTAAATGATGAATTCCGAGATTTTTCACCCGGGGTTATGTACTGAGGTTTTTAGAATTTTTGTTGGCATGTTTGTTCGCATTTTATATTTTGTTTTCAACGTTTTATCAATATAGTAAAAAAAAACAAAAAAAAACAAAATAAACAAAATTAAAAAATAAATTAAAAAAATAAATAAATAAAAAATCTCTTTAAAAAGTATTGAAACAAATGCACAACTCTCTTGAAAAATAAGTCTACATTATTTGATACGCATATAGAAAAAATATCTAAAATGATATGGTGCTGGCCTTCTGGGTATTTAATTGCCGTTTTTCCGGAAAATGTAAAAAGAAAAAAATCATCGTTTCAATAAACAAAAAAAAAAAACTCATATCTCAGTTGGGGTATTGACACCTCCCAACTATAAGTGCGTCCACCCATGAGTTTATAACAACGTGTATCATTACATGATATTTCACATGGGTGTGGAGGATGCTTTTTATCAATTACTTTGAATATCATTACATAATATTTAACATGAGTTCTCAAATTTTGAAGCATGCTCGACTCGATAAGTCCAATACACCACTAGGAGTTAAATTACAATTTTGATCCTCTAATTAGACACGTTTTTCGATTTTGGTTCTGATTTTTTTCCTGCGACAATTTTAGTCCTGTAAGTGGTATTTTTTTTACAAAAATAGTCCTGAACCCCAGAAAGACCACTTACAGGACTAAAATTATCACCGGAAAAGACCAATTTTGGTCCTGTAAGTGGTCTTTCCGGCGTTCAGGACTATTTTTGCAAAAAAAAAGACCACTTACAAGACTAAAATTGTCGCCGAAGAAAAACCAGGACCAAAATCGAAAAACGTGTCTAGTTAGAGGACCAAAATTGTAATTTAGCCCACCACTAGGTTTCAAGGGCATCTGCACTTGTAATAAAATGGTCAGCGAACCTGCTACAAAAATATTACAGTGATAAATTCTTTTTAGGTATATATATATATGAAATTGACTTGCCTATTTGTATATATTGATCCGTATTGACACGTATTGAACTATATAATATAGAATACTAAGTTTAGTATATTGACTCGTATCACCAATTTTCTGGACCCGCCTCTCCTCGGCTCAGATCGTTTACACCTTTACGAGGGAGTATTAATCATGTATCATTTTTAGGGGAACTTATTGGTGCACCTGTCATACACGGAGTGAATCCATGTGACAACATCTACAACTTTTATATCTAAATTAAATTTAAATTGTGTAGTTCAGATCTATTTATCTGTCATTTCGATATAAATACATGTACTACACATAAACTTCCCAATTTTTAGGTATCAGTGTTTTAGTCTTGTCTACCTTTCAAATCCATGACTACACGTTACAACTTTATTCACATGGCCAATAGAAAGGCCCTTTGTGAGCAAACAAAGTTATCCAGAGAACATGGCTTTATAAAAATAAAATAAAAATTAAACAAAATATGCAAATCACATGAACACTTAATGCAACATGCGTAAGCGGAAATACATAAATAAGGCAAATTAAAGATTTAATAAGAGTAATACACTTCACAATATTAAATATAGTGTGCCGCAGGAAGACAAAAAGTATTAGATTAAATCATTGTGATATTCTTTATTTATTTGTTTATTATACGTGCTAGCTCTTTATTTGTAAATCGGTTTCTTAAAATTTTTCGGGTCAGAGTCCATAAGGACATATTTTAATGTAAAATAGTTGAGAATGACAGTTACTATATGTTTTACTACATTTTGTACATGTGTTACTACATGTTTGTCCTTCTCAACAATTTTAGATGAAAACATGTCCTTCTCAACAATTTTGTTGAGGATAGAATGAAGACATGTGAAGATTTGCTCATTGAGGCATTTTGTCAAACACCTACACACTAGTTGGTTAGAGTTAGTTATATTTAGTTAGAGTTAGTTAAACAAATTACTCATCAGCTTTCTAGTATATATATACAAGAACTATGAGCTGAGAACTTCGATTAGCTTGATCAATGATCATTATGTAAAAACAGTTTCATAATTCAAGTGTTCTTAATTTTCCCGCCTTTTAATTTTTCAAACTGTTTGTTCATTTCTTGATGATCATCATACGAATTTTCATGATTATGGTTGTGTAATTCCAGTGTTCTGAAATTCAACATGGTATCAGAGATTAATTGATCGTTTCCGTTGTTGTTCTTCTTTCTAAATCTCATCTTCATTCAAGTTTCTTGAAGTTCATCAATGGCGAACACAAATTCTGGGCAGACTCTGGAAAATCCGAGTCTGATTCTGGTTCAACCTTTACTAAAAGGTGTAGACAATTTTAATCATTGGAAGCGCTCTATGACCAAGATGCTGTCATCTAGAGGAAAGCTTGCATTCGTGGATGGTTCTTCTGTTATGCCTGACAATGGAGATCCTGGTTTTGCTTCTTGGATGCAAATTAATGATTTAGTTCATTCCTGGCTGGTTAATTCTATGATTCCAGCAGTTGCAGAAAGTGTTATGTATTATGACACTGCAAGAGAAATCTGGGTTGATCTGCAAGATCGGTTTGGAAGAGGAAATGCATACAGGCTATCAAATCTGGAAGAAGAAATTGAGAAAACGAAGCAAGGAAACCTCTCTGTAACAGATTACTATACTCGATTAAAGGCTTTATGGGATCAATATCTTGTGTTGAATCCAATTCCTCCTTGTACTTGTCCAGCATTACAGTTGATTCGAGAGCATTATGAGAGAGCTTATACCACTAGATTCTTGAAAGGGCTGAATGGAAATTTTAGCAATGTAACGTCACAAGTCTTGATGACAATGCCTTTGCCAGACATCAAGACTGCCTTTGTCATGGCGTTGAATCACGAACAGCAGCTCAACTACACTTCTACAACTCCTGATAATGTGGTATTGGCCTCTGTGTCTCAAGTTTCAAATACCAGTGCAGATTGTAATGCAGCTTATAGACAGCCAGCAAATTCTTATCAAGGAAGAGGGCAAGGAAGAGGAGGAGGCAGGGGTACTGGTTTTCAAGGAAATTCAAAAAGGCCAGTATGCACATTCTGTGGAAAAGAAGGTCATACCATTGACAAGTGTTACAAGAAATATGGATTTAACTTTAGGCCTCAGGGAAGAGGATCTGGTTCTTCAATCAATAATGTAGTAAATAGTGAAGGATTGGATGCAGATGCTTTTGATCAAAATTCTCAGAATCAAGCAGAGTCTGGTGCTATCACTAATTCTCAATATGAGCATCTATTATCCCTGATCCAGAATTTGCAACTTGCTGTCAAACCACAATGCAATTCTGTTGTTCTATCAGCAGGTTCCAGTCAGCAAGGGTCAGGTATCTTTGGTAGTTTAGAAAATTGGATTTTAGACTCAGGTGCAACCGATCACATTACCTTTTCTTTAAACTTGATGTTTGATGTTACACCTGTAGTTGATGTACATGTTAATTTGCCAAATGGTGCTGCAGTTTCTGTCACACACATTGGTAAAGTAAGAATCAATCAATATATTGTGTTGCATAATGTTTGTTGTATACCATTGTTCACATACAATCTGATGTCTGTAAAGAAGTTGGTCAGTGACAGTAACTATTCAGTTGTGTTTTGTTCTAACTATGGAATTGTGCAGGAACACAAAACTATGAGGAAGATTGGTTTAGCTAGTGAAAGAAAGGGGTTATACATTCTGACAGCTGATGCAAATGCTTCTACAAGTCAATCTAAAGTTTCTACTATGGCTTGTAATAATTGTACTTTTTCAGATTCTTTTTTATGGCACTATAGATTAGGTCATCCCTCATCCCAAAGAATCAAAATGTTACAAGAAGTAGACAGTAGCATAAAGGTTCCAAAACATGATTGTATGATTTGTCCTTTAGCAAAACAAAAGAAACTTAGTTTTCCTGTGAGTACTTCTTTTACTACCACTTGTTTTGATTTGGTTCATGTAGACATTTGGGGACCAAACATGATACCTATTGTAAATGGAGAATATTACTTTCTGTCAATAGTTGATGACTACAACAGATTTACTTGGATTTATTTGATGAAAGCCAAATCAGAAGCTGATAATCTTTTACAAGCTTTTTGTAATCTGGTACAAACTCAGTTTGCAGATGCATAAAGATTATCAGATCTGATCATGGTGCTGAGTTTAACATGCTAGCATTCTATAGAAAGAAAGGCATTGTGCATCAAAAGTCCTGTGTCAGGACACCAGAACAGAATGGACTCATTGAAAGAAAACACCAGCACATATTGAATGTTGCAAGGGCATTAAGAATTCAGTCTAATGTGCCTTTGCAATATTGGGGGTATTGTGTTAGTCATGCTGTCTATCTGATAAATTTGATTCCCACACCACTACTTGACAATAAGACCCCATATTTCATGATCTATGGTACCAAACCTAGCTATGATACTTTAAAAGTGTTTGGTTGCCTTTGTTTTGTTGCTACATATTCTCAAGGTAGAGGCAAATTTGAAAATAGAAGTGCTAAATCTGTTTTTCTAGGTTATGAGCCACACATAAAGGGTTATAGAGTCATGGACATTCAAACTAGAGCCATATCTATATCCAGAAATGTCATTTTTCATGAGAATGTATTTCCTTACAGTAATGATCACACATTATTTACACCTGAAGATCCTTGTTTGCCAATTCCTGTTATTGATATTCCACAGGACAGATATGTTGTTGAAACTTCAGCAAATAATGAGCTTACTAATACTGAAATACCTGTTAATACAATATCTGATGCTCCTAGAAGGCCAACTAGACAAAGACAGTTACCTTCATACCTGAATGATTATGTTTGTCATGCCACTGTAAAAAGGACTTCTCCTCACACAGTGGACTCTGTCATTTCTTATGCTAACTTGTCTTCTAGTTATCAGGGCTTTATTGCAAATATCAATGATGAGGTGGAGCCAAATAGCTTTGTACAGGCAGCCCAGGATTCTAGATGGCAGGAGGCAATGGATCAAGAATTGGAAGCTTTGGACAAGACCAATACTTGGACTCTTGTTCCCTTACCTAAAGATGTAAAGCCAATAGGATGCAAGTGGGTGTATAGAATTAAAAGGAAATCAGATGGATCCATTGAAAGGTTCAAAGCAAGGTTGGTAGCAAAGGGATTCACTCAAACTGAAGGAATAGATTTTCTGGAAACTTTTTCTCCAGTGGCCAAACAGACAACAATTAGGTTATTCATGGCACTAGCAGCACAAAAGGGATGGAATTTACATCAGTTGGATGTAAATAATGCTTTCCTTCATGGTGATCTTGATGAAGATGTTTATATGAAACCACCTCCAGGACTACAAGCTAATGGGATGGTCTGCAAGCTCAACAGGTCTTTATATGGTCTTAGACAGACAAGTAGGCAGTGGAATGCCAAGTTAACACAAAAACTGTTAGATAATGGTTACAAGCAGTCAATCAATGATCATAGTTTGTTCACCAAAGGTTCTGGACACAGCTTTGTGGCACTATTGGTATATGTAGATGACATAATAGTGGGCAGTTTGGACATGACAGCAATCAAATCTTTGAAAGATTTGCTCCATCAAGCCTTTACAATTAAGGACCTAGGAGAGTTGAGATATTTTCTTGGATTTGAAGTTGCAAGATCCAAAGCTGGTATAGTTATCAATCAAAGGAAATATTGTCTTGATCTTCTTAAGGAATTTGGATTTTTGGACTGCAAACCTATTCTTACTCCCATGGATACCTCTCAAAATGACACAAATCAATTTAAATAAGCAAATATAAAAGCTTCAACTTTTCAAATGTTTATCGGGGCAAAAATTAATAGATAGACAAAGTTAATCTCAATCAATAATAAAAGAGCACGACAGGCTTGTGAACCACGGGATTACAAAACCACAGTTAAAGATGAGAAAATAAAAAAAATAAAAAGAGAAGAAAAGCACGACGCATAGCATAATTATAAAAAGGGGGATTGAGGGAAAAGGACAAAAAACATTACAAAATGAATAAATATGACACATTTATTCTTTTAGTTGCAAAAAGGATAAAAAAAAATTCAGACGGACAAAAATACCCCTTTTATTAAAAGTAACGCGCGCGCTGATATGCTGCATATGCATATCCTTCAATCATGTGCTTCACGTTTGGGTTTTTTTTTTTTTATTATTATTATTATTTTTTTCAAACACCCCCGTAACTTTTGATTTACAATTCCGATCATCGAAATTTTTTCACCAAAATTCATATTTTTTTTTGCTCTTCAATTTGAGCCCAAATACGATACCCTTCCGACGTATATTTTGAAAGACGAAAAAATATTTGTATTAACCGGAGCGTTTTTTTATAAACGACCGTAACTTTTGATTTAGAACACCGATCAACAAAATTGTTTCACCAAAGTTCATATATTTTTTTTTATCTTCATATTGAGACCGCATTTGATACCCTTTCGACGTAGTATTTGAAAGCCGAATTTTATCGAAGCGTTTACACCAACACATGTTGCTGTGTTAACACAGCAACACAACAACACAGCAACACAGCAACACTAGTCTATTAGAAAGCAATGAAGAAAAAGAATTAAATTTCAGCAAATATTATTTGGAAAGAAAGCAATCCTGTATGAACAGCAAAAGAAATGATTAATACACTTGTAATTCTTTTTTTACAACAACATATGAATCCCTTCTTATTTCATTTGGTGAATGCAAAAGTATTTTTACTAGTGAATGCATATGTAACTTGCTAGCTGAAACATAACTAGGTTTTGTTCTTGTTATTATTAAACCATTGCTGAATGAATCAACCGCACACACAACTGAAGATCATCGGCCTAGTTAGCTATGCCATTAAGTTTGCTCCCGGAAGGTGAACTTTGGTTCCATTGTCACTTTGAAATACACTGTTGAAGATCATATAATCAAGGGCCATCATAAAACCTGACTCCATTTCATCCACTCTCTTCCCAATCACTCCATGTGCAGCTAGTTGCACAGCCACTTCCTCAGATGCTTCATCCATATTCATATCATCCAACTTTTTTACAGAAAGAACAAGCAAAATCATATCAGATCGTATAAGTTGCACATGATTATCCCTCTCAGCCTTTATGTAATCCACATGATTATTCATGTAATGATAAGCATAAATTGCTCGTTAATCTGTTTGAAAAAAAAACATTGCAACATTGTATCTTTTAAGGTATATTTGAAGAAAGTAGAAGAAGGCAACAACATAAAGTCAACAAAAGTATTTCAAGTTTTTCAACCCTTAAACACTTTATTTTTTGCTCCAAAATCTAATTTTCAGCCTTATATTTGGCTTATATATGGCTGAAAATGACAGTAACACAGTAACACAGCAACACACTAGTCTATTTTTGTTCTCAACAAAGTAACACACCAACAAAGTAACACACTAGTCTATTTTTGTTCTCAACGAAGTAACACACCAACAAAGTAACACACCAACAAAGTAACACACTAGTCTATTTTTGTTCTCAACAAAGTAACACACCAACTGTAATACCCTACTCCCGACCCCTAGGTCCACTGGGGTCATTCTAGGAGGGGTTGCGAAGCTCTCGCCGCGACTTCAATAACAATACTAGAAAACCCAAGATTATTCACTAAATCCACAAAATAAATTTACTATTACTTCAATAATGAATCTCATTACAATATTACCACAAATCAATTTTACATAAATCACGAACTGATTCCATTAAAAGATTACAACACAAAAAATTACAATAGCTCTTTATAATAATTCAAGGTACCATCCAAAATCATCAATTCTATTTCCTCGGAACTCGATCAATCTCAACGCCTATACTCTTCAATCCCCGCGATCATTAACCTGTATTTATATTTATACAAGAGACAAAAGAGACGAAGAAAACAAAGAAAACGAGGCGTCAGCAAATGGCTGGTATGAGCCACGTGTGCAAATGTTATACTATATATATATATATATAATAATTCATAAAAAAAACATCTTGATCAACTTCTAAAAATAACAGCGGAAGTCTTTTAATTATTAATTGATTGAACATATGAAACGATCAATTTTTAGTATTGAAGTGCACGAGCATTAAGAAAACATATCAGGTTCATTTACAAGCACCAGCTTTGGCCGAGCCGATGAGTCAAGTACCGCCCTAACACCGTTTTACCATATGGATTTCAACCGCACTCCACGAGAACTAGCCATGCCTGACAACTCCGGCCGATTGTCAGGGAAAAGAATCAACTTTCACCGTGCAAACCTCCTACACGGCTCCAGCCAACCCTGTCCATGCCCTAGGACCCACGCACCAACCGTCAGCCCCTGCTTTCCCGGCTGTAGCATGAATCTTCGGGGAAAAGGTACCGTCCCCACTCTTACGAGTGAGCACTCTAGCTACTGTCGGAAAGACTTTGAGTCAAGAGGCCCCGAGACCGGTGACTAGCCGTTCTCCTAGAGCAGTAACTCTAATCCCCCTAGCCACCAGAGCTTTGACACTTTCGTGTCACGAGCGAGCGAGCGAGCGAGTAAGTATTATCCGTCAATTCCAAGTATCAGTTTATTTATTGTTATAAAAGTGTGCACTAGCTCAAAACGTTCAATTGTTAATTTTAAAGAAATCATTCGAAAAATGACTTCCGAGTTTAAATCAACAGTTTGTATTAATAAAATACTTGAAAATACTTAAGAGAAAATCACACTTTGGCTTTATATCAAAATAATAGACTCACAGTGGGTCGATTCCTCGCTTCCCGTCAATGCTTGTGAACATAAACAAGTAAGAATATAATATTGAAAATATGACTCCTCTGTTCATATTACTCTTGCCGTCAATCACTTGGCAAAACTCATTACTTCAGCTTAATATCATTTTTCACATCTATGCCCGTACGTTACCCATGGCCGAAAATAATAACAAAAGGACATAACAATCTTCTTTCAGCTTTAGTCACCTACTGCACTGATTAACTTGACCCTCAAGCTCCAAAGATGTACATCAGCTCACCTATAAAGGCAGTGATGCATAGCAATGGTGAACAGTCAAAATTGGATGTAATGATTGGCTCGAATGGTGGATGACATTCAAGGCTGTTCCGCTACGGTTTACTACGATTCGAGAATTCTCTGATTTTATTTCACTTTCCATTAGCCTGAACCCCAAATTATTTTCATTCCGATCCTGATTCTTCAACACAATGGAGGAATTCATGCTCCTGCTGCAACGGTTTTAATACCACAAGGTTTAAACATTAATTTTCCCTTATAAAAAAGAAATGTTATGTAATATCATAAAAAAATATTGTTTTTCTCACTTAGTTAATTTTCAATCATCTGTAATTTTTGATAATATATTTATAATTAATAACTCAAAAGCTGAGTTATTTATGAAAATCATGGGCCAAAAAATATATGAAAATTGTGGGCCAAAAAAGAAAAAGAAAATGAAATTGAAATGCGAGAAATTCCAAGCTCAACAACTACTATTAAAAATGCAACTGGAAAAAGAATGTAACTGGAAAAAAAAACACTACTAGGTTAATTACAATATTCATAAAAAAGAAGACGAGTCAGTGGTGAAAAAGACCTACAGCAGGTGGCCTGCTCTAACCATCCCTAGAGTAATATCAACAAAATGTTGTCAGTTCACAATACTTTATTTGGAACTAAACTACTAATGGCTAGTCACAAACTTCTCGTACGAGGAGCGCTCAACCAATCTTTCACACCGCAAATCATGAGTCACGGGGAACATCACAAAAAGGCTACCAGGTCACAATGCTTTAGTTGGAATTAAACTACTAATGGCCAGTGACAAGCTTCTCGTTCCACAAATCATGAGTCACGGGTAAAAAAGACCTGCAGTAGCAATCTTTCACACCACAAATCATGAGTCACGGGTGAAAAAGACCTGCAGAGGACCCTCCATACAGTTCTATAACAAAAGGCTACCATGTCATAATACTACCAATTGCCAGTCACAAGCTTCTCGTTCCACAGAGGAGCGCTTGACCAATCTTTTACACCACAGCTCACCCTCTTTAGCTAGAGCCTCCAATGTGTTCAACAATCTTCTTAGATTGTGGATGAGATTCCATCACGTACCATGCCGCACAGAATATGACCCCAAGCACTATTTTGTATGACGAGACCATATTAATTGTTTTGAGAGATGTGATATTGCTGGCACGATACACCATATCTCAAAAATCAAAAGGATGCTTCATTCCTTCTTAATAGCCTGTATCAAAAAAAGAAAAATAAAACCACACAAAATAAAAGTAGAAATCTACCATACATAACAATCATAATCATAAATATAAAAAATCAAAAATTGAAGCGCCATACATAAACGCAATCATAACAGTTACCAATCATAATATAAAAAAAATAAAAAGAAAAGCTATATATCCACCAATCATAACATAAAAGGGTAATTCTACGACCACAAAAAAATGAATCTACACCGATGATTGAAACTTTATAGGACTGAGTAATATGTTGACTGTTTTATGTCTTATAATAATCGAAATTGTAAAAATAAGTTGTGTCGTTTTAGGTATGGTCGAAGCACTTCCTGTCGTAACTCTTTGAACCTTGCGATTATACATGCAAAATAACATCAGAGTTATCTTTAACAAAATCTTTGATATCGTATAAGTTTTTTCAAATAACAAACCAATCATTTAAATAATAATAATAAATAAATAAATAAAATTTGAGGCTTGCTATAATACCATTTTTTTTCCAATAAAACCTTACCACATCTTATAACAATGTTGTTAAAACGAAAAAGTAATATTCTTAGAATCTTTTTTTTTTCCTTATCTAAACTAGACTGACCATGTTCACCAACAAACAAGCATCTCAATATTGCCCAACCTAAAAACACAAGCAAAAAGAATGTAAACGTCTAAAGTAACAGAGTTCTTTTTTTTTCTTCTTAAATTATATATCTGTCGTATTGCTTCATATGCGCGGGGAATACGTAGAATTCATGACGCTCAAATTTTGCGGATTGCATAACCAGGATCCTCTGATGTCAAGTTTTCTATCCAATTGTCGAATTCAGTTCCACCAAAGGTCACTTGCTTAATTCCAACATAGTCTGAGCTTATCTGAGTCAGTGCATTAACTAGAACATCCAAAAGCAGATATTCCCCGGTCCCTATATCCATCCATATTCGAGCTAAATTGTGTTGGATCTCAAGGTCCCCTATGTTGTAAAAGGTAGTTGGATTCACATTTGCTCCTTGAATAGCATCGTAGCTCGGCCTTTTTTCCAGAGGAGATTGTGACAGTTGCATGTTCATGGAATTGCATCCTCCTAAGCGTCCAACGATATGCCATGACCGTATTGTATCGCAGAGCAGAGCAATATCTTTTTCCAGAGGCGTGTTGTAGAATTCAAACCAAATGTATGAATTTGAGAAGTCAAATTTGTTGAAGGTCACTTTCATGGGTGTTGCTGAACCGGATTTCGTATGTAGAATCTTGTTCCTTTTCTTTCTCAATCTCTCCTCCACTTTGGACCTAGCTTTCTCTGGGTCATCAAGGGAACTCCCGAGTATCTCAGCAAACTCTGGGTCTCTGTCATAATCCTTGTCGTTATCACCCTCTTCAAACTTACTTTTTCTGAAAAAATCATTGTAATCTTGTTCATGGTCTTGTTCATCGTCACTGGTGTCAACGAATTTGTCTGGATGGGTTTCCTTTTTGGATCTATGGTTCCTGGTTGCTCGAGTGATGGTTTGATGGAGTTTCATGTAGCGGAAAAGGGTTTGATTTGGAGGTGCAGCCGCCGGACGTGGAGGACGGTGAAGGAATCGCTGGGAAAATGTGGGTAGTTGGAGACTGTTGAGGCAGAGGTTGAAGGAGAACATGGGATCTTCCTCGGGGCAGGGTTTTTTCAATTTTAGGCTTGCTATAATACCTTTATAATCATATCAGACTTATTTTCAATAATGCTTCTTGTGTTCTTGGATTCAAATGAGTTCTGCAAAATAACAACAATAGACTAATACTAATGATAATAACAATATAAGAATAATAATAACAACAATGATATAAATATCATAAGATCACAATCACTGTGTTTGAGCGATCTTGTCGCCCATTGCAAGACCACAATCTATGTGTTAATAAACAATCAACCACACAACAACGGAAATTAAGAGCTCAACTTGCCTTCTAGGAAAACAAAACCTCTATAGATTGTGTCAAAATTGCTCAAAGTCAACCCTGTTCTAACACAGAGAATTTTGACAACCAAAACATTCAAATGTTGATTTTTAAAAAAAAAACATTCAAATGTGGCGTCGAAAGAAAAGTTCAAAAAGCCAACTTCACATACATCAATTTGAGCCAAAATTTGCAGCAACAGATTCCAACAAATGTTTGTTTGCATTCATCTCAGCTATGAATCAAGTTATTTGCCATCAGAGAAAATAATAGAGTGCAGATCTAAGCTATATGGTAATAATAATAATAAGTGCTTAACTAAAAGCAAAAAAGCCTGTGTCTTTTAGTTTACCTCCAATATATCAGTGCCGATAAAAGATATAGACCATGTAATGATAGCTCTGTTCAAGGTAAAAAACACGAATAAGCGGCGGCAAGCGTGGAAGAAGAGGTGGCGGCAGACGGTGAAGAAGTCGCGGCAGACGGTGAAGAAGTCGCGGCAAACGTGGAAGACGGTGAAGAAGTAGAGGAGAATCACAGAGGCGCCGCTTTTGGTTTATTTTGTTTTAGGGAGGGAGGCGGCACCTGAGAAGATAAGAAACGAGGTAAGAACATTGGATAAAACATTGTACAAATTATTATTATTATTATTTTTATTTTTATTTTGAAATTTAAATTTCATTAATTAATTGGAGTCTGCTAAAATTACAGAGATTACAGAATTTGGGGGGTTGGTGCCCCAGTTACAATAATCAGAGAGATTACTAGGGATAAAAAACCCTAGATTAGCTAAAAAATCCGCTGGAATGTTGCTAGATCTTCCAATAAATGCAAAAGTACAACAATTTGCTAGTCTACAAGCCCTCCTAATTCGAACAATGATAGATCCAACCGGTGATATATCCTCATCCTCTGAGTTGATTCTTGCAATACAGATTGAGGAGTCCGATTCAACGATTATCTTACCGTTCCAAATTCTGGCTGCTTCTAATGTTCCACAGAGTATGGCATAGCATTTAGCAAACTCAACTGAAGGGACAATTCCTAGATTAATTGAGAGAGCACAAATGAGAGACCCATTATGATCTCTAATAGCCACACCAGCTGTACCTTGACCATTCCGAACGCATGCGTCTACATTCGCTTTAATTGTTCCATCACAGGGCTTGATCCAGCAAGGAGGGAGCGGTGGAGTGAAAGTCATGGTAGATTCAATCGAGTTGGCCTTTTGGTATTCCGATAGTAAAGAGACAGAGAGATTGTAGATCTTGGAACTTGAAGGGCGAGCCACCTTGAAGATCGCTTTGTTTCGTTCAAGCCAGATGAACCAGAAAATTGTGAAGAGAAGATCAGCAGAGTGGTGGCGGTGATTTGCAAGATAAAAACAAAGATCCAAGAAGGAATTGAGGTGCATCGTCGCAAAAAAATTGAAGTCAATGGATTCTTTCCAGAATTTCCGGATCCAAGGGCAATCGAAGAAACAGTGAACCCAATTTTCAGTGGAGTTTCTACAAATGGAGCAAATACCATCAGAAAGTCGACGCTTTTGAAGATTGAAAGCACAAGGAAGGGAGTTAGAAGCAATTCGCCAAAGAAAAGCTCTGATTTTTGGAGGGATGCAAGAAGACCACAGGTAATTCCAGGTTTTCCCCATTGATTTCGAATCAGAAGATTCTTTAGGTGTTTTCTCAATGGTTTTATGCTTCAAGGCAATGTTGTAGCCCGATTTCATTGTATACACACCTTTGTTGTTGAAATGCCACCCCAAATAATCATGAGTATAATTCTGACAAATAGGAATGGCCTGAATGCTGTCTATCTCGTGTGGTAAGAAGAGTGCTGTTAGGGCAGATATATCCCATCTTCCATGTTTAATTAATTGATCAACAGTTTGGAATGCTCCTTCAGAAAGTCTAGGATGGACTTTAAACATTGGTTCAATGGGGACCCAAGGTTGCTGCCATATGTTTATGGACTTTCCATCCCCAACAACCCATCTTAGGCCTTTACTAAGAACCTCTCTTCCTGCCAAAATACTCCTCCAGACAAATGAGGGCCTTGAACCCAAACCTACAAATTATACTCCCTGTGTTTCAAAATAATTATAAAAAAAGAAGCATATTAAGGGATGGGATGGGACGTGAGTTAATGTTTTAAGTTGAATGTTAAAATGGCTAAAAAAAAAACCTTGAGTTATAATTAACGTAATGTTGTATTTATAATTTGGTGTGTCGTTAACCATCAAAATAAACACTCCAACCTCTATAACTAGTATAGTGGAAGCAGTGATCGAATCCTCAGGGAACGGAAGATTATTTCTTTTAGAACAAAAATATAAAAATCCAATTTGTGGTGAATTAACTAAACGTGCGATCACTAAAATAAACAATTCTAATAATCGAGAAAGTGTGATATAGAGTAGTGAAGAAAATCAGTAATAGGAAGGCTCCAACTGAAGTTGATTATTTCCATCTCGATTTCCTCAACTGATCATAGATGCAAAAATACTCATTGATTTATTAATAAACCAGTTACAGTTACCGACATGAGCCAAGTAACCAGCCTCTTCTAAATTCGATAATTAAGACACGGTTGTTAATTATACTCTAACCGAAAGACACTTCTAGACACGGTCATAAGAGTTTGGTGTTCCGGCAGCAATAATATTTAAGAGACCCGATTCTGAATATTAACACACACGAGGGTTAATTTTAATCCAGATTATTTACCTTCGTGGTAGCGGATTAACCAGCTGCGAACAAGTACAATCATACCACTCATCACCTTATTAAAACTAATAAGCAATTACGGACTTATCGTTTCAATTGACAATCGATTAATTAGTTATAACAATTACCCTGTAAAAATAATTAACCCAACTAATAATCGTTAAGAAATATTAGCAGAAGATGAACATATACTAATAAATCAACGAGAAAGAAACACAATTTGATCTCACAGTCAATTAAATTGAGGTTTCAATAATTCTTCAACTGGAATGAAAAAATTAGAAATTAACCATTGTCGTAAAAAATACAAAATAATTCATTCGGTAGTTTAATCTGTGCAAAACGGATGGAAATAAAATCTCAGCCATTCCTCCTTTGTTTTTTTGTTCCTGATGCCGTACCCTAAGTGTTGATATGTTCCAAAATTCTAATAAGCCACATATGTAGTCTTGCTGCCTGGTGATTCACGCCACTTTTTTTCTTTTAACTTTTGTTGGTGGGTCCCCAAAGTTTCTAAGATGTTAGAGTGACCCCAATGGTACACTTTTGTATCCTTTAAAAATCACTTTAGGGAGGATTGATCAACCTCTTGCCTACAATGGTTGCTTTAACCACCCTTTATCCCCAAATTTTGCTAAGCCACCCCCAATAAATAAAGGCTCTACAAATATAAACAGTGCCATAGCACCCACCATCTTCCCCTCTTTTTCTTCCATCTTTTTCATATTTTCCTTTACATCCTACCAAATCATGCCAGAAAAATCACCAAAAATTAAATAAAAATCAATTTCAGCAACCGAAAAAAACCTTGATTCTTTTTTAGGGGAATCAAAGTGAAGAATAAATTTTCTTTGTTATTGTATAAATCAGGACTAGAAAAACAACAGTAAAAATACAAAACAAAAAACACTTGATTTTAGCTCCTATAATAAAAAAGACACTTTCCCTAGGAGTTTAATTTGAAAATGTTGGCTGGGGGGATTCAAAGAAGAAAGGAAATGTTTAGTGTTATAGTAAAATAAAAAAAAAATAAAAAAAAGGAGAGAAATTTGCTTTGCAACTTTGGGTCTTTGTTGATCTGCACTTCTGCTCTGTTTTTTTTTGGATTTTCTCCGGTTGCTGAACGAATGTTGTTTGTTTATATATTTGGATGTTAAAAAAAGAAAGTATATTGATATTTAATAGAGAGAAAAGTGGCTTTTAAGGAATAATATAGGGAGTGCTTATTGGAGTATGTTGTTTTATAGGGTGTTAAAAAGGTGAATCTGGAACGGAAAATAAGATAAGTTGGGAGTGGAATAGGGTGTATCACTGGGGTCACTCTTAGAGCGACCACAATGATAACAACCAATTATATCTTTCAAACACATCGTTTTTCGTTTCAGTTATACTTTTTCAACACCTAAAAAATAATTCACTCCAGTAAGCAACCTCTATACACCCCTTAAAAACAACTTTTCACTTTCCAATCAATTGACAAAAAAGAAAATATACCCCACTTGCAATATATTTCCCTTTTTTTTTTAATAATCTTTTCCCATTTTTCTGCAAAATCTTCCTTTAGGCTTCACTTGATAACTCAATGGAGGGTAGAGGGATTTTCATTTTCAGGGGTGAATCAAGGTTCCATTATGGCTTAAAGGCACCCTAAATACATTTTGGAGACTGAATCAAGGTATAATTGTGGATGCCCTTATATTAGAAATAAAATAAAGGGAAACTTGAGATTGTATGCCTTAAAAGTAATCTATTTGATTACTATGCCCCGTATACAATGTTTTGGAAAATATGTCTACGGCCCACTTGCTTCGCATATGCGTGGGAATTATTGAGAGAACCCAAAAGAATTTGCAAAAAAAAAAAGTTCTATATAGGAGAATGGTCTGCAACTCTATGTATATACCTATATATTTTGCAAACCAAAAAATAAAATAAATTAATAAACAAATATTAAAAATGATAAAATTCATGTATTAATTGACATTATTTTAGTGGATCGAATATAATAGGAGAAAACACAAATTGTCATTTCACAGGACGATTGTGTCATTTTTTATGTTTTTTGTTTTTGCTTTTGTTTTAATGGATTTGTTTGATATTAAAAAGTTTTAATGGATTTGTTTGATAGTGGAATTAAAGTCGTTAAATGTGACAACGATAATATCGTCATTTCAGATGTCTTTTGTCATGTTTCACAATTTTTCAATTCACTTTTGCTTTTTGACAATTTTTTCACCACTATTGTCTTTAATAAACATTAGCCCATAAAATAAAATAAAATAGGAAAATAGGATCATGTCATTTATTACATTTATATTGAATAAGTTTTCATCAGGATATGAATCAAAAAAAAAAAAAAAAAATCCATCATGATAAAACAAATTTTCCCAAATTTTCGTCTTATTTTTTATGTAAGTCAATAAATAAGTGACTATTATTTAGGGACGGAGACATTAAGTATTTTCTTATTTTTTACTCTTGAGCATTATTGTACGACCGATATCAACATTTGTGCGAGCTGGTAACTATTTGATCACTTTTATACATGGAATGCCTATTTTTCTCAGTCGGACAGTCTTTTCTTAGTAAAACAATTTATAAAAAAAATGCATTTCCATCTCCGTTGTATCTTGATATAAAAAAGAGACTGTATTACGTTAATGCAAAATATTTATTTGAATACGGTTTTCACGTTTTGTATAATTTTGTATAATTTGTATTGTCTTAAATTATCATCATCCACGATGTGTTAGTGTTTTCTTAAAAAAAGTCATTTTACATTCATATGTATTTTCGATGAGCAATGGTGTTTTATGTTATACCATTCCATTATTTTACTTAAGGAATTCCACATGTCACGAATATTGTACTTATTAAATTTGATACAAATTTTCGTCCTAAATAATGCGTGTATTCTTAGTTTTACACCACTCGTGGATTATGCACGGGTTTTTGGCTAGTTACGTTTATGTTGAATAAGTTTTCATCAGGATAAAACATTATTTCCGAATTTTTCGTCTTATTTTTTTTTATGTAAGCCAATAAACAACCGTCGATATATTATATATGTGGCAACAATAATCATCCAGCTAGGACAACAAAATCACCAAACCCTCAACGCGGAACAAACAATTCAGTATCAACATAGCCTGGATGATTACACCTGAAAGGAAAGATTGGAGAAGAAATTGTAAAAAATAAAATGGATTGAAAAATGGTGAAAATGACAAAAGACATCTAAAACGATAAAATTACTGTTGTCACATTTAACGATTTCAATTCCTAAACAAATTCATTTAAAATAATCCACTAAATTTTTTTAATATCAAACAACTCCATTAAAACAAAAACAAAAGCAAAAAACATAAAAAAGACATAATCTTCCAGTTGAATGACAATTTGTGTTTTTTACCGTTATATTCAATCCAATGAACTAAATGTTATTTAAAAATGAATTTTATCTTTTTTAACATTTGTTCATTATTTATTTTATTTTTGGTTTGCAAAATACATATGTATATACATAGCGCTGAAAGATCATTCTCCTATAGAACTTTTTTTTTTTCGCAAATTCTTTTGGGTTCTCTCAATAACTCCCACGCAAAAATAAAATAATAAATAAAAAATATAACTCCCACGCATATGTGAAGCAAGTGGGCCGTAGGCATATTTTCCAAAATATTGTATACGGGGCATAGTAATCAAATATATTACTTTTAAGGCATACAATCTAAAGTTTCCCTAAAATAAAATACCCTCCCATCAAAAATAATAGAGCCTAGCTTTTTCGCATTTCACGACACAAACACTCATCTAAGTCATTATCATTGTCAATCATGCAAAACAACACCAAACACCCCGGAAAAGCGCATATCTCCCTAGAAATGACATCGAAAAAACGATAAAATCTCAATCAAATATGCTCCTATCATAATCTCACTCTTTAATAAATAAGAGTAGATGTAGGAAAAACACAATAAATATTGCATTGAAAATTTAATTGTCTCACTCATTTTAGAACAAATCTTTTTAGCAACTGTCTCAATTATTTCGGAACGGATAGATTATGGTACATTGTAGATAAGGTGCCATGGGTGAGGAATGGTAATAAATATAATCCGGTGTCACGGGTGACGAACGGCAATAAATATAATACGACAACGATCAAGGTTCGAGTACTGTGTGAGGCAAAATATGATGTGTTTGTATCTTTCGTTTCTAAAAAAAAATGATTTTAGAAAAATTTATGTTACATGGTGTTGTATTATACCAAGTGACATGTATCAACACCTTTACTATCATGGTGTGGAATCGGAAAAATTTATCAGGGACACCAAAACAAATTCAAAACTCCATTGAGATTAATAGATTTTTTATTTATTAAAAACACTTTTAGCAATTAAATTATATTTGTTTTAATTAAAAAACAGTGGGGACATCGGCCCCCACCTTGTGAATGTAGGTCCACCCATAAACTAGTATATGAATGAGAATGAAATGAAAGTATATGACGGAGGTTATTTAGTACAACATTGCTATAACAAATGCATTCTAGAAAAGGAATATATTCATGGATGTATGAGAAAAATACGGATATAAAAAGAAAATTTTATGAAACAACTATTGTAAAATTGTGATTTATTATGATCACGTATATCTAATTTATTTTACCCTACACTCATACCGTGCAAAAAAGAGGAGAATTATTTAACTATAATACACATCATTTTATATAATTTTGTAAACCCCAAACTTTTATGACACGCACACTATCTTTTGATGGAAAATGTGCTAGCATACAATGGCGTATCCAAAAAATTTGTCCAGTGGGATCCGTAATTCTTTTTCAAAGTAAATATTAATTTTTTTCACGGGTCTAAAATATATTTCTATAGATAAACTATAGAGTTTCTTATTTTTTAAGGAGGTTTGCGGACCCAATTTAAGATAATGTGCATCCGGCTCTGCTAGCATAGATAGAACTCTTGTAGTCAGGACAAGATTAGATTATGACATGGTTGAAGATGAGAGCAATGAATCACTTTATACGTATGGAGGTTTAGATGGTGAATTCGCAGATTTTTCACTCGTCGTTAACGATTCATTAAAGATGGTGGATGTATAAGGAAGTCTTCAATCGGATATGGTGGCTACACCAATGCATATCCCAAATGCAGTGCAAGTCCACCAAGTGCCTTCAAGTGTCGCGAGGAATTTCCAGCTCTTCGTGAATTGATACAAGATATTAAGAAAAAAAAAGTTTGATGTTGGGGGATAAAAAAAAGGCAATATGGTTTGATTTTATTGTTTTTTTCTTTGCGGGCTGTTGTTACTGAGCTCTGAGCATCCGTACTCTTTTCTTTTAGTGGATTTTCCCATTGGATTTTATTTTCTGAAAGATTTTAACTAGGTAGGGTTATATGCTGAGATTGTAGAATATTTATTGACGGCTTAGTTCGTGTTTTGTATTTTATATTCAGCAATTTATCAATAAAGTAAAAAATAATTCTAAACAATAGTAAAAAAAAAAAAAAAAACTTTGCAGAACACTTTTGAAAAATACCTCTACATTATTTGATACGTTATAGAACAAGTACTTGAAATGATATGGTACCGGCCTTCTAGGTACTTATTGTTTTTCCGAAGAATGAAAAAAATAATGTTCCTCCCACAAAAAAGAAAAAAAGAAAAAAAGAAAAAAAATGAGTTGTTATATATCCTTCATAAATAACTTACCAAAGTTTGGGGGTCACTTTTTTAAAATCCAAAATTGGTTTTGTCGTGTTTTGTGAAGTTGCTGATATTCAAAGTTTTAAAATAACTGATAAAAATACTTTTCATTAAGTTCAAAAAAAGAAATAGAACTTCTCTCTTGTTGAGAGCTCCCCCTTCTCTCTAGAACTTCTCCAACTCTTTTGAGTCTTCCCATAGCCATTCTTGGCTTGTGCCCGAACCATGGATATCAAAGATATACACAAACTCATCTCCAATCTAAAAATTCACGAAACCCCTTCTTCTACCACAAAGATTAAACCCATTGACATCTCTGAAGGTCTTAATAAAAACAAACTAAGCCTTTCTTGGGAAATTCATCACTAGCAAAGATATACCAGTCAAAAACCTAAGAATAGCTATGGAGAAATCTTGGGGGACATCTAAATTCAAGGTGGTGAAATTACAGAAAAATTTCTACCAGTTCATCTTTGAGCTTGTTGAAGATCATAAGAGGGTGCTGACAGAGGGGCCTTGGTGCTTTGACAACATACTTCTAGTTTTGCATCAGTGGAAACCATCTCTTTCTGCTGATAATGAGGAATTTTCTTAATCCCATTTCTGGATACAAGTGCAGGGTCTGCCAATGCACCTGCACACAGAAAATGTTGGTAAGAAAATCGCTCTTGGTCTTTCTGATTGTTCCTTCGCTCAAATCAGAGAAGAAGTTGGCACAAACCATCTCTCCTTTAGATTCAGAGCCAAAATACACCTGCACAAACCCTTACCACAGCTCTTATCCATTACTTTTGATGAAGATAGCAATACTTCTGAGTCCTTCGCAGCCCTCCTTCAATATGAAAGGTTGCCAACATTTTGTTATTACTGTGGTACTCTTGGCCATACTGCAACAAATTGCCCTCTCACCACTGAGGAGTTCAATCTGGAAGATGAAAAAGAATTCAGGTTTGGTTCCTGGTTAAATGCCACAAACCACAATAAATTGGTACAAGAATTCAGAATTCTGGATATGGATACTCAATCATACACTTGCCTTGCTTCTTCAATCTCTATTGTGCATTCTGCAAATCTCTTTCCAGCCCAAAATTTTCCTGATTTCCTGCCAAAAAACTGTCAAATCCCTGGTCAAACAAACAAAAGTCAAAAGTCAACCTCAGATAGCTCAGAAAAAGTTACTTACCTGTCCCTTTCTGAAAATGACAATACCTCTAACCTGGTCACACACACTGCCCAACCACCCACAAGAAACAAAAATACAGCAGAAAAGGCTTCTGTCCCTATCTCAACTACCTCCTACCCTCCTGAACCCGAACCATCGACCCATTCTCTAAATAAAACTTTCTCATCCAGCTGTCCAAGATCTCAACACCATACTCTGTCACATCAATCCTTGGAACTATCATCTACCCCTATCCATGTTCTTCAACCTAGCAATCAACTAAATGACAAACTGACCCTCTGTCCTCATTTCGAGCCTCGGACTATTCTGACTAGCCATGTGAACCTTCAGCTAGCAAAACTGCAACTCCTTGAACCAGAAAATGCCAAGAAACAAATTCACACCCAGGAAACTATCTCTAACCAATCCTTCCTACAGGCTCTACCTGTCTCTCCCAGACCCCTTCAGCAACAAGCAATCTTGGAAAACCAAATCACACTTGTTCAAGCAATTAGCCAAGCCACAACCACCCCTCCTATTGCTCTCAGAAGTGCCTTTAAAAGACATCATAAGAGCACAGATAGACCTATGTCTGATATAACCAATCTGGAACCTCTTATTGGGAAAAGGAAAGCTGATGGGGAGATTACCTCCTCACCAAAGAAACCAAAACTGGAACCAACTTTTGAAAAGGTGGAGACTGCTCAGCAGCTCCACCTACAACAATGAATCTCTTATGCTGGAACTGCAGGGGCTTGGGCAACCCCAGGGCAGTTCCTAGTCTCAAATGCCTGATCAAAGACTCTTCTCCTTCTCTCATTCTTCTTTCTGAAACTAAACTCTCTTCAACAACAATGAAACAACTTATGAACACTCTTGGGTTTGCCTCTGGTCATCATGAGAGTAGTACAGGGACCAGAGGAGGACTCTCTCTTATGTGGAATATTTCTGCTAGTGTCAATATTCTAAGTAGTTCAAAAGGCCACATTGACTATGTTATCACTGTTGACAGCAAGGTCTTCTGGTTCACTGGGTTTGATGGGAACCCAAAACACTCTCTGAGGCACTTTTCTTGGGACTTACTAAGAAGGCTCTATGTTGCTTCAAACTTGCCATGGCTCTGTGCAGGAGATTTCAATGAAGTTCTACATATGAGTGAGAAGACAGGGGCTGTCTCTAGGCCTAGGTATCCAATCGAGAACTTTAGGCGAGCTCTTGAAGATAGTAATCTCTTGGACCTTGGTTTCTCAGGGGCTAAGTTTACTTGGAATAACGGCTGGCCGAACGGTAATGTGAAGGCAAGGTTAGATAGAGCTGTCTCCAATATGGATTGGATTACTCTTTTTCCTAATTATAGTGTAACCCACTTATCTGCTGCTAGAAGTGACCATATACCTATTCTAATTTCTAGCCAGGCCTATATTAGAAGGAAACCAAATATAACTGTAGAGTGGAAAGGTTTGATCCCTTTTGGCTGCAGGATGAGGAATGTGTTACCATCTCTGAAAATACTTGGAAAGGTGTGTCTCACTCAAATGCTTCGGATTGTGCCCTTGGTATAAGGCAGGTCAAAGACTCTCTCAGACACTGGAGCTCACTGAAATATGGGAAGCTGGATAAGAAGATCAAAAAGCTGCAGGATAAGCTTCTTCACCTACAGCAGCATGCAGTTCCTAATGTAATTCTAGAAAAGGACTTGATGCATGAGCTGGATCTTCTTCTTAATATGCAGGAGGACTATTGGAAGCAAAGGGGCAGATGTGAATGGTTAAAATCTGGGGATAGGAACACCTCCTATTTCCATATGAAAGCATCACAAAGGAAAGCAAAAAACAATATAGATCAACTCACTAATGAGGAGGGCACTATTCTCACTGATCCTGATGAGCTAAGAGAATATGCAGGGACCTTCTATAAATCACTGTTTTCTTCTAATGCAGGTACAAGCAATCTGGATGTCTTAAACTGCTTACCTATCAATCAAATCACTGATCAACAGGTCACAGATTTGCAAATACCTTTTACTGAGGCAGAAGTGTTTTGGGCTATCAAACAGCTACCAGGGAGGAAAGCCCTGGTCCTGATGGCATGCAAGCCATTTTCATTCAGAAGCATTGGCAACTTTACAAGGATGATTTGATGCCCTTATTCCTAAATGTTCTAAACAATGGAGCTGATATTGCAGGTTTTAATGACACTTATATCACTTTGGTACCCAAAACCCCTCAAGCTTCTGTCCTTAAAGATTTCAGGCCTATAAGCCTTAGCAACACTGTTTATAAGATTATCGCTAAGACTATTGCTAATAGGTTGAAAACGACTCTTGATTCAGTTATTGATGAAACTCAAAGTGCCTTCCAGAAAGGCAGACTCATCACTAACAATGCTATTGCAGCTTTTGAGGCTTTCCATACTTTTAATGGTGGGGGAAAATAAGCAAACATCAGATGGCTCTAAAGCTGGATATGGTCAAAGCCTTTGACAGAATAGAATAGGGATACTTGGAGAGGATATTGGTGAAGATGAACTATCCTGACTCTTTTGTCAAGCTTATTATGAAATGTGTAACTACTGCCTCCTTCAATGTCCTTGTTAATGGAAAACCCTCCCAGCATTTTACCCCTACTAGAGGTATAAGGCAATGAGACCCTCTATCTCCCTTCCTTTTTATTATTTGTTCTGAGGGACTCATGGGCCTTATTAAACAATCCATTATGCTTGGAGACTTAATTCCATTTAGATTTGGTTCTAATGGGCCCTGCTTATCCCATCTCCTTTTTGCTGATGACAGTATTTTGTTTGCAAAAGCAGATCTTTCTAATGCTTTGGAGATACAGAAAATCCTTAGTACTTTTGAAGGTCTCTCCGGGCAGCATGTAAACCTCTCTAAGTCCCATTTATACTTTAACAGGCATTTAGGAGCTGATATTAAGGAAGAGATTACACACATCCTGGGTGTTCCTGTTGGTCAGTCTAAAGGGAGATATCTTGGGCTCCCATTCTTGATTGGGAAATCTAGATATGAAGTTTTTAGGTTTCTGAAAGATAAGGTTTGGAGAAAACTCAATGGTTGGAAAGCTCAATACCTCTCTCATGCTGAGAAAGAAGTTCTCATAAAAGCTGTGATTCAAGCCATTCCAACCTATGTCATGCAATGCTTCTATCTACCCAAAAAGCTACTTAATGAATTATTGGTGATGATCAGAAGGTTCTGGTGGGATAAGGAGCATGGGAAACAATCAATTTCCTGGATTTCTTGGGATCAAATCTGCACCCCTAAAGATCAGGGAGGTATGGGCTTTAAATATTTAAACTTGTTTAACAAAGCCATGCTTGCTAAACAAAGTTGGAGATTGTTGGCTAACCCTCACTCTCTTGTCAGTTCCATTCTCAAGTTTAAATACTATAGGCATTCTTCACTCATTGAAGCAAGAGTGGGCAACAGACCCTCATTCATTTGGAGGAGCATTATTGTGGGCAAGGATCTTCTTAGTTCTGGACTAAGATGGGCTGTTGGGAAAGGAGATGCTATTAATATTTGGAATGATCCTTGGATTAATTTAGAACCAAACTTCAAAGCTACAGGATTGGGTAATACGGATGACTATCGTACCGTTAGCCAATTAATCACTAATGGGCAATGGGATACTACGATTTTGCAGCAGCTCTTCCTTCCTCATGAAATAGAGGCTATCCTTTCTACACCTATATGCAGGAATTACTACAATGACAGGTTAATTTGGCATTTTTCTAACCGTGGTGTTTACTCTGTTAAATCTGGTTACAAGCAAGCTCTGAAGAACAAAAAATCTCACTCTAGATCAATTGGGAGCTCAGTTGGGGAATCATCTTCAGATATAAACAATAGGAAGGCATGGAATTACCTGTGGTCTATGAAGATTCCACCAAAAATCAAATCTTTCGTTTGGAGAATTGCTTCGAACTCACTTCCTACTGGGGCCAATCTACTAAAACGGAGACTCACCGACGGTATTTGCTCGATTTGCCATAGATCTGTGGAAACGTGGGCCCACTGCTTCTTTGAATGCCATTGGATTAAATTTTTTTGGAGAGAGTACCCTTCCTTCTCCTCTATGGCTCAATTGCAACATGGATCCTTCATTGACTTCTCCCATTTTCTTTCTTCTGGAGCTGTTCCTGATGTTGAGATTTTCTTCACCATCATGTGGTTTATTTGGCTGGAACGAAACAACACCATTTTCAAGACTTGTGTACCTTCTTCAACTCGAATTTGGTATCATGCAAGTTCTCTCCTTTCTGAATTTCAGAAGGTGTTTTCTGATTGCTGCTATTTCCCAAATCTGGAACCTTTACCCACTTGGTGGGCGAAACCCCCTTTTGGCTACATTAAAACCAATGTTGATACTGGGTTCAAGAATGGCATTGGAACAGTCGGAATTGCTATTCGCTGTCACAATGGCTTGCTCCTTTCCGCTCTCTCCATCAATCTTGGGCGTGTTGCATCGGTTGAATTTGCAGAATGCTTTGCCATCCTCCATGGAACCCTTGAATCTGCAAGGATCTGGAGCGGCATGACCGTTATTGAATCTGATTCTTCGCTTAATGTCACAAGGCTTAACTTAGATGAAGAGGATATATCTCCCTTGGGTGCTCTTACCTCAAGAATTAATCGTGCTAGCCGGTTCTTTGATAGCTGTAGCTTCAAATTTGTGTCCAGAAATTGTAATGGGGTGGCTGATAGATTAGCATCCCTAGGCTTTGATCTTCCCTCAGTCAAATCTGGGTATTGTAATTGGGGATCCAACCCCCCATCTTCTATTCTCTCTGTCGTTTTGGCAGATGCTAATTAATGAATGTCCGTTCAATGTCAAAGAAAAAATAAAAATAACTGATAAAATTAGGTGTCCTCCACACCCATGTGAACAAAGCTGTACCGTGTAGTCATGGATTTAAAAAAAAAAAACTAAAAAAAAAACTGCTAGATATAACCGTCAATTATAAAATAGAATTTCTATGATCAAAACAAGGTGCATCGGTTTAATGATGAGTTAGACTATAATCTGGTATGAAGTCCAGTGTTCGAAACCCGTTAAGGACCAAAAAAACAAAAATGACAAATAAATCTACACCGTTGATTATATTGTGTATAAGATATTGATTATTTTATGTCCCATAATAATCAATATTGCAAGACCACAATCTTCTTCGACCCATAAATACAACACTATCTTGTTATTAAACAATCAACCACACATACAACACTACCTCAGCTATCCCATTTTGTTCAGGAGTGTGGACATAAGAGGTTTGGTGTGTGATGCCATTGGTTCCATAAAAATCTGTTAGTTTGAATTCTAAGCCATTATCTGATCTGATGACTTTGATTTGCCTATCAAATTGAGTTTTGACGAAAGCAGAACTGTTTGATTATTAGACTTGTTTGAGATTTAGTTTTGAGCAAAAACAGCCATGTATATCTTGTATGGCCATCTACAATAGTTAGGAAGTAATGTTCATTATAGATAGTGGCCTTTTTGTAGGGACCCCAAATGTCCATGTGGACAAGATCAAAAGCAGAATTAGCCATAGAATTACTTAAGGGAAAAGAGAGTTTTCTTTGTTTAGCAAGATGGCATACAGTACATTTATTGATTTCAATATGACAACAGATTGCTCTATGAGCTTTACATCATTGATCACTTTATTTGACATATGTCCTAGTCTAAGATGCCAAGTATATGCATCTGGACTACCAGAGAGCATACTAGGCTTGGATTGGCTGAGTGCAACTATAGGATTGGAGTGATGCTGAATACCATGCAGATTTAGGTAATAGAGTCCATGGTGATGTCAGACTGATCCAATCATCCTCTTGGTCATATGTTCCTGGATTAAACATAAACCAGGTGTGAAAGTAACAGTTAATTGTGTGTCATGTAATAGTTTACTTAATGAAAGTAAGTTGTGTTTAAAGGATGGTATTTAAAGAACATCAGAATGTATCAAATCAGGTGAGATTTCTACTATACCTTCATGTGTGGTAGCAGTTTGATTTCCATTAGGAAGGGATACATTGGTGTGTAGAATAGGTGTGTAGGAAGAGAAAAGATTAAGAGTACATATTATATGATCAGATGCCTTATGATCAATAGTTCTTCCCACAGAATCTTCAGTTTAGTATAATAATCAGTGACACTGAGATCATTTTGTCTAACAGAGTTTACCTCTTCAAGCAGATCTGAGAGCCTGAAGTGGTCTCCATGGGAAAACCTCTCTTGCAAGTCATTCCAGACTTCTTTGGCAGAGTTCAACCACATTACACATTGAGCAATCGAAGCAGAAACTGAATTCAGAAGCCAGGATAGGACCATACTGTTGCATTGTTCCCAAGCATGGTGATCAGCTTTATTAACTGGTGGGGCTTCCAGGTTTCCATTGATAAACCCCAACTTATTCTTTGACATAAGTGCCATGCGCATCGAACGCGCCCAGGCATGATAGTTGCTTCCATTTAGTGGTAGATGTACCAATACTAACGATGGATTTTCATTTCGATGTAGGTAATAGGGGCTAAGAGGAACAATATGCTGCTGATTTGGATCTTCCATGGATTTAGAAGCTTAAAATCAGTGTACCAACTCCGATACCATGACGAAGAAAAGTAAAGCGGGCAAAAAGGGTAAAAGTATATTGCTTATTATTTCCTCTGTACATTTACAGATTTGTTCCCTTATTTATACATTTGTGTTCCTATATACTAGCTCTTGTGATCTCAATTGAGAATATTCTGAGGAATATCCTAGTCAGTAGAAGGAATATTCGGGAATATTCTATGCCAGAGTAACCGCTAATCTTGTCTGAGAAGTCATTCAGCTCATGTAACTTGGGTTGACTTATCACAACAAAAGAGTATTATGTGAAAGAGAGTAAAAATGAAAGGGTTTAACTATAAAAGGAAGAAACTCCAATAAGGACACTATTACAATTTCAACAGTCATTAAGGACTAAAATATTTACATAAGACAATAAAGACAAAAATTAAAGTAGTTGGACAATTTTACCCTTCTAAAAAAAAACAGACCGAATATACCCAGCAGAATATTGCGCGTGTCTCCTAATTTCGGGACCCAATTTCCTTCCTATGGTCTCGGGCGACGTCCACCTTCTTTTTCGACGAATCAATTTCACACCGCATTTAAAGACAAAATAGTAACAACAAAAGGGATACGATGCTCTAGTGCTTTGATCGGCGATGATGGAAATTCGAAGCAGGTTATATGGCGGCAATGACGACATATATGGTTGTGATTCGACGGTGAGAAGAGAATTGTTCCACCTTACTGAACGGTGAGGACGATATGGTAGAAGAGATTGGATTTGGAGTTTTAGGGCATCGACAATGGTTGTAATGCTCTGTTTTCTGCCTATTGGTGAACCACCATGTCATCAATTTGAAGAAACATGATTGAGTGTTGATTTTTTAACATTGGGACCACCACAAAACATTAAAATCCTATTGGTTTGGCACACCATGTAGGATTTGGTCCAGGACCATCGTAAAATTTGTGTAAATAGATTTATACGGATTGATTATGGATTTAGTTACTGCAAAAGATGTGGAATATCCGTTGTGGATCGTTGTGAAGATTGGCTTTTAAGACAATTGGTTTATATAATATCAGGGTTCCATATTTTCTCCAAATGGCGTTTTGGGTTTCATTCAGCTTCAGCACCTTATGCTATATCCAAGAAACCTTAAGTTTTAATCAGGTTGATTTTTATCTTCAGAAGAAATACCTACGATCTGAAGGATTCTCTTCAATAGTAAGCTGTTATTTTGATTTTTACTTCGCAGTTAATGAGAATTCAAGTCATTCCAGTCATTTTGTATACCATCTGTTTGATTAAAGGTTTGACTGACTACTATGATGTTTTTTCAGAGTCATGTCAGGTAGAATTTGTGTAGACTGTGAAGAAGGTTGACAGGTTGTCATATGGATATAGCTTCGTGTACCCTAGGGCAGCACGCAGTTGTAAAATGCCGTACCTATTCCTGGGCATTTATCTCTTTATACGTCATTATTTAGAGGCTAGTAAAGCATTATAGTTTTATTTATCCAATGAGTTAATTCTTTTGCAACCTGATCACTGTCAACTTAGACGTTGTTCTTGAAAACGGACTTGTTTGTAGCCCTCGAGATATGTCTTAACTTTGGAGATTAGTTGTTGGATGTAGGGAGTTGTTAATTGCAAGATGTGCAGGTGTGAATTGTCAACAAACAAGCTGTGGAAAGCTTAAGGGCATTGGTACAGTAATAATAGTTGGCATAATGTCTTAGTTTATGATGAGGTATACTCATGCTTTTCTAGTTCTTTCTCCACTTGCAAATTCGTAATCTATTAAGCAGTTGATGACATTATGTTTGAGTGTATCAGTTATAGGCATTTGTGTTGATGATGATTTTGCAGCCTGCTTCATCATTATCTTCTTCAAATTCTCATGATCATGAGCCATTAGTTTATGATTTTCAACCACAAGATCCAGAAGGTCTTTACACAGCAATTGCAGCTCTATCTAGATGGAAAGTACATGGAGTTATACTTGAGAAGAAGATCAAAAAAGTTCACGATAGGAATTGTTGGTTTGTGGGATATTCCAAATTCGATGATGCTATGAAAGGTGTGGAGAAATTCAATGGGGAACAGGATTGTGATTTGAGAATAGGGTATCATGATTGTAGGAATTATGTTGATGGTTTAGTTGAGTACTTAACCGGTGAAAAGATTAGTTGTGTTACAAAAGCTGATGATAAGTACAGCTGTTAGTGATAATGAAGTTAGATTTTCACTGTGATATTTACAGCGTTTTTAATGGCATCGAGGTTGAAGGTCCACGTGGAAAGCTCACTCGCAATTTCAAGAATTTGAATTTGGATTTTCAGCTCATCATCGAAGCTGAAAACCGGTAAGAAGAAGCTGAAGCCTGAAGGTTGATGCTTGGTTTGGATCCAGGAAGACAATTGCTGCTATTCTTACAACGTTGAGCCATGTCGATTGACGATACAGGGTTTCACCCCTCCACGTGTCGTCTAGCGATTGGTCCTAAAACAGCGTTATGGATAAACCACCAAAGTATCCATGTCGATGCCCAGGTTCGAGGCTGAGGCCATCTAGTAGATTCCAGGCTACGACAGTCGACTATAGAGTAGTGTGAGACGACAAGTCCATAAGGACAGAGTCCACACCAGCTAGCAGTGTAGGACAACGAGTCTAGAGTCGATCACCGCAGGTCGGAAGTATCGACATCGAGGACAGAGTCCGCACCAGCTGTCCAAGCCCATTAGCAGCGGTAGCTTGGGCAAGGGTTTAAGGCCCATTAAAGGTTAAACATGACAATAACATAAGCCGACTTAGCCTTAGGGTTTTGGCAAGTGTTGTCATTATAAATACCCCAATCCAGGAACTACGTAAGGCTTGATTCCTAGAACATAACAGGATACATAGGCAATCTAAGACACAGTCTCAGACTCAGCCGCAATACCAAAATCCACCACCACGTTCTTTTGGGCATTAGGGTTCTTGAGTGTTCTTCATTAGATTCATATTAGGACCCGGATTATTAAGGTGACATAATTTGTCATCGTCATTGGCACTAGAAGGAGGGCCATCTATTGACCGGATACACAAGAACGCGATGCCTCCCAAAAAAGTTGCATCTAAATCTGCCGATCAAGGCTCCCAGGTCAACGAACCGTCCGATCCCGATACGCAAGGGGAGAAAGATCCAGTCTTGGATCTCGTCCAGCAAGATCCTCAGCAAAAGCAGGGAGGGAAAGATCCAGTCTTGGATCCTACCCAGGAAAATCCCCAGCACGAAAAGCAAGGACTTGCTCCAGAATATCGAGCGCTTGTAGATCAATTAGCAGGGGCGAACCTAGAGGTAATGTCTAGAATCATTGCAGAGGCGGTCACAGCACAAAGACAAGCGGCCGCCGCCCAGAGAGACGCCACGGCGGAAGACGGTCGGAAAGATGCGGTAAATAAACCTAAACAGGCTCCTGGAGACGAAGTCGGTGTGTCCTCTAGCTCAGTGGAGAGGAAGAGGCACGAGATCCATCAAAAACACCGGAAAATGGATGATGATAGCGTCGGGGAGGAGTTGAATGTTATTCTGGGAAAGAACCAGGTTTCGTTATGGTTAGAGTCTCCCTTCACTAAGGAGATCGAGAGCTTTCCTAAACCCAAAGGGTTTAAGATACCGAAGATAGAGCCGTACGATGGTACCACCGACCCAGAGGACCATCTCCACAGGTATCTATCTTAGATGAGATTGGATGGAGCACCCGACGCGATGCGATGTCGGGCGTTTGAGACGCTACTCGTAGGTCGAGCAAGAGAATGGTTCACGAAGCTACGACCGGGGTCGATCTCCAGTTTTGCCATGCTCGCCGCAAATTTCGAGATGCGTTCATAGTAAATAAGAAGTTTCATCTAAGTGCCACGCACCTCATGAACGTGAGGCAGCAAAAGGACGAAACAGTAATGGAGTATTTGAAGAGGTTTAATCTCGAGGCCATGCAGGTCAAAGATGCAGATGACCGACTTTTGATCACGTCGTTCGTGGGGGGGGCTGCGTAATACAAAGTTATACGTGAAGTTGAGCAGAGATGTCCCCCACACGATGGACGAATGTGTTAATGTGGTACATCGATTCTGTCAAGGGGAGGAGGCAGTGCGAAGGCACACCCAATCTGACTGGATGGATTCCAAAAAGGACAATCGAGGTCCGAACCGGAACCAATCCAAGAGACAGGACATCCGCAGCAAGCCGTCTGTCTGGGATCGTATCGAAACACCTGCCTCAGACCGTGAGGGCAAGAAGGGACCCACGCGTGATAAAGATTTTATTCCACTCAAACGGTCTCGAGCCGAGGTGTTATCGATCATGCTCTCAAAGAACTTGGCAAGGAAACCGCCACCGTTGAAAAAACCTCGAGAAAAGAGGAATCCAAGCAAGTACTGCGACTTTCATGAGGATATAGGTCATACGACAGAGGATTGTATCGACTTGAAAAAAGATATTGACGTCTGCATCCAGGAAGGGAAGCTAGACGAAGTTGTTGACAGATCTCGGTATGATGGGCCCAGGGGGCGTGGAGAATTCAAAAGGAAAAACTCCGATCAAGATAGGAATCGAGGCCGAGATGCCCAGAGGCGAAGGGATCGATCACCCCAGAGGAATCGATCACCCCAGAGGAATCGATCTCCAGGTCGGGATGGAAACAACAGAGACAATTTTGGTCGAGATAGATACGAAGATAATCGACCAGTTAACTACGTTAATACGATCTTCGGTCCTGGCGAGAGTGACAAAGACCAGATCAGCGAAGAGCCAGCTAGTAGCTCGAGAGAGCGCAAGCAGCTCAGATTCACGACGGAAGTCGGATACGGCCTTCGCGATGATATCTCAAAGTCTAGGAGTCATAGCGTTAGTTATCGAGGCCGTGATCAGCCGAGCCCGGGTATCGAGAGTCTGTATCGATAACGGGAGTGCAGTGAATATCATATATTACTCAGCGTTTCAAGCGATGAAGTTGAAAGAGAAAGACTTAGCTCTATAGCATCCCCTCTGTTTGGATTCACTGGGCAAGCAGTCCATCCCATGGGATCGATAAAGCTACTCACAACAATAGGAGATGGAGAGAAATGAAGGACTCTCGAGTTGAGTTATGTGGTGGTCAAAACTCCATCCGCGTATAACGTTATTCTAGGGGCGACTGCGCTCTTCGACTTCGAGCAATTATCTCGACGTTCCATAATAGCATGAAGTTTCCAACTAGGAACGGTTCCCACGAAGTAAAAGGAGATGTTGAAGTTGCGGAGTTGTAACTCTGTCGTCATGAATGGGAAGATGGCGGTTCAACAAGTCTTAGTCGAGGAACTGATTCCAGAGGAAGAGGAGGAGAAGAATTGGGTCTCTAGTGATGCAGTTGAAAACGTCCGACTCTGGGAAGGAGAGGACGATCGATGTGTGCAAGTCGGGATCTGGATTCCATCGAAAGAGAGACGGCTGCTCATCGATTTGCTAATCGAGTTCAGGGACATCTTTGCCTGGAAAGCCACTGACATGCCGGGGTTGTCTACCGACATTGCGGTTCATAGGCTCGAAATTGACCAGGCTAAGAAGCCGGTCAAGCAGAAGAAGAGAAATTTTGCGTCGGATCGACTTGAAGCTATTGAGTTGGAGGTCGGCAAGTTACTAGCAGCCCAGATAGTGAAAGAGGTATTCTATCCCGAGTGGCTAGCTAATCCGGTATTAGTCAAGAAGCCCGATGGCAGTTGGCGCATGTGTGTGGACTTCACAGACTTGAACAAAGCATGCCCGAAAGACTCATATCCACTGCCTAAAATCGACAGGTTAGTAGACTCAACCATCGATTTTGAAGTATTTGGTTTTTTAGATGCGTATAAAGGATACCATCAGATTCTCATGGATCCTCGAGACGCGGAGAAAACAACTTTTATCACGGAATTCGGCACCTTCTGTTATGTGACCATGCCATTCGGATTAAAGAATGCTGGGGCAACATACCAGAGGGCAGTCAATAAAATCTTTGCAAAGCAAATTGGTAGATGTATGGAGGTCTATGTAGACGACCTGCTTATCAAGAGTCGATCTATGAGGCAATATTTGGTCGATGCTCGAGAGGTTTTTGAAGTGTTGAGAGAAACGCAGATGAGGCTAAATCCGAAAAAGTGCACTTTCGGCGTCAGGTCGGGTAAGTTCTTGGGCTATATGATTTCGAAAAGCGAAGTCCAGAGGAAAAATGGACTCTTCAAGTCGATGGAGCATCGAGTAAGGAAGGGGCAGGAGCAGGGCTCCTTCTGGTAAGCCCGAAAGGCGAGGAATTCCCATACGCCCTTCGATTCGACTTTAAAGCAACTAACAACGAGGCCGAGTATGAAGCCATGATAACTGGGCTGAAGCTTGCTCTAAAACTGGGTGTCGAGGATTTGTTGGTGTATAGCGACTCGCAGTTGGTGGTAAATCACGTGAAAGGGGAGTATGAGGCTAAGGAAGAAACTATGAAAAATTACTTAGCAGCTGTCCAAGGTCTCATACCTAAGTTCAAGACAGTTCAATTTGAACAGATTCCTCGAAGTCAGAACAAAAGGGCCGATGCCCTCTCAAAGCTTGCATCGAACTTCATGTCTAGTAAGAAGGTTCTAGTCGAGTTATTGACCGAAAGGAGTTACATCGAGACAGAGGCCCAGCGGATCACTCAGTAGGCCACGTGGATGGACTCGATCGCTCTTTACCTCAAAGACGGAATTCTACCATCCGACAAGATACAGGCCAGAAAAACTCGACTCCAATCGGCTCGATATGCGTTCTTCGACGACATCCTCTATCGGAAATCTTTTGTGATCCCATGGTTGAGATGTGTTTCAGAAAGTGAAGGCGAATACCTTTTAGAAGAGATTCATAGAGGAGCCTGTGGGAATCACTGTGGGGCCAGAATGTTAGCTCGAAAATGCAAGTTAGCTGGGTACTTTTGGCCGTCGATGCAACGAGATGCGAGTAATCTTGTCCAGAAATGCAACTCTTGTCAGATTCATGATAATATTTCTCATCAACAAGCACAAGATATGAATATCATCTCGTCGGCATGGCCTTTCGATCAGTGGGGAGTCGACATTGTCGGACCTTTGCCCCGAGCCCCGGGAAATCTCAAATTCGTGGTTGTTGCAGTTGACTACTTTACGAAATGGGTAGAAGCTAAGGCTTTGCCCGATATCCGAGCTGCAACCATCAAAAAATTCTTGTAGGTCGATATTCTATGCAGGTACGGAATTCCGAAGGCTCTGATCTCGGATAATGGTACCCAGTTCGAAGATCGAAAAGTTAGAGAATGGTGCAGCGAATACCATATCGACCAGCGATTCACATCAGTGGCTCACCCACAGGCAAACGATCAAGTTGAGCAAACTAATCGACAGATCAAGCTGGGGTTAAAGAAAAGACTAGAGGCCGAAGGTCGAGATTGGGCGATGCAACTTCCGAGCATCCTATGGTCGTATAGGACAGCTCCTAATTCATCAACAGGAGAAACTCCTTTCTCTTTGGTATATGGGTGCGAAGCGGTGATACCCGCCGAGATCGGTGTTCCTTCTCCTCGAGTTCTAGCATATAACGTTGAGACAAATGATCCCGAACTCCGACAGGAAAGGGATAATGTCGAGGAGTGAAGAGAGATAGCCTCAGCCACAATGGCAAGGTATAAGCAAAAAATTTCTCAGTACTACAACTCGAGGGTCAGACATAGATACTTCAAAGTCGGAGATTTGGTTCTGAGGAAGAATGAAGCAAGTCTACAGGAAGCGGTCGGAAAATTGACCCCGAATTGGGAGGGCCCGTATCAGATCTTGAAAGTTCACCCCAAAGGGTCATATCAACTTGGGCGAGCAGATGGAACCACGGTTCCTCGACATTGGCATGCCAACAATCTGTGAAAGTATTATGTTTGAGATAAGCTTTGCTTCGATGAACTTTTGTTTACCTTTCAGTTTTAAATCTTGTAATAAGTCTATGTGACAATTTTATAAGTATTTTAATAAACTTACGTTTCCTCGAGATGTTTTGTGTTTGTTAGGATTTATAGCCGAAACAGTACAAGTCCAATGTGATAGAAAATGTTAAAGGCAAGATAATCAACAACAAGTAGAGAAATCCGCAGGTCGGACATCTCAATAAAGCCAAAAGCAAAGTTAGCCTAAAGGGCAACAAATGCAAAGGCATAGAGACGGTTCGCATGGTCGGGCCAAATGTCCCAGTCGAAAGCCGAACGAGCCCGAGAGGCGAAAAAGGCCTGGACAAAGGACGGTTCGCATAGTCGGGCCACCCGTCCCAGTCGAAAGCCGAATGAGCCCAAGAGGCAGAAAAGGCCTGGACAAAGGATGGTTCGCATAGTCGGGCCACCTGTCCCAGTCGATGGTCGAAAGAGCCTACGAGGCAAAGAAGGCCAGGACCAGGGACAGTTCATATTAAAACGCTCAGTCTAAGGTCGAATAAGTCCATAAGACAAAAAGGCCAAGACAGGCGGGTCGATCTCAAGTGCATCAAGAACCAAAGGTTCATAATACACTTGGGGGGCAACACAACGTCAATAACGCGAGCAGCAAATAAAACGAATATCGAGTATCGAACAGAGCCAAAGGCTCGACAAGAAAACCACAACACATCAAGAAGACAAGCAAAGCAACAAGAAAGAAAAGAAAAATCAAGTTGCAAAAGCAAGTCAAATACAAGGCAGTCATTACATATAAGGCCAGGGCAAAAAGACCCGCCTAAGTCGGTTCAAAATAATATTATTACAAGGTTTCAAGTTCAAATTACAAATCAACAACATATTTAATAAAAAAAAGGGGTACAGATCAAGGGTTGGCTTCAGGGGTCGGCTCAGGATTGGCAGAGGTCGGATCGACAGCGGTCGGATCAGCTGCAGGGGCAGAAGTAGAAGGACCATATTTGATGGCCAAAGACTTTCCCTGTTGAAACTCTTCGATGTACCGATCGTATATCTTCTCCGAGTCGGGGTTGTAAAACATCGGTGTCTCGACAGTCGACATGTCGAAATTATGAATGACCGCCCTTACATGATCTACTGCCAGAGTGTATCCACCCATCATCGAGGCACGCATGATCACTTCCAGATCATCTTCAAGGTTGCTCGACTTCCGATACTCCATGATCGCGTCAGTTGTAGCAGTCTCGAGCTGTGCGCGCGCCTGATCTAACTCAGCCCGTAGCGCATCTCTGTCCTGTCGAGCCTTTGCCACATCTTCCAACGAAGCCTTGTGCCACCCTTGAACCTTCTCGAAATCCTGAGCCAGCTTTAGCAGCTCCTTACCCTGGTCGTGCCTTTCAGCCCGCAGTCGAGTCAGCTCCTTCTCGGCAGTTATCAGTTTTGCCTCAGCCGCCACCAGCTTATCTTGCAACTTTTGGCACTCAGCAATCGACTCACGTTTTAACGTCTCAAATTGAGTATCCATGGCAGAGATGGAGGCATTCTTTGCAACGAGGTCCCGCAATAGCTTGCCATTTTCGTTACGCAGATCATCCGCCGACTCTCCCGTCTTGGCCAGCCGTCGGGCAGCTTCTCGGTTGATAACGGTGCTCTACAAAAGATAAAGAAAGGTCAAGGAATGGACAAGGCATGGGCCTCGAGAGAAATTAGCATTTAAAAAAGGACTGTATAATCGACTTACGAGGCGATTCAACTTCCGCAGGGCATGACCCAGAGCCTTGTCATCTGCACCAGCATAGTCATCGGCGACCCAATCCACATCGACTTCAGGCTCGGTAGAGGTTTCAGCAACCTTTTTCTTTTTTGACTGTCGGTGTTGTTCCCTTACCAGCTCCGTAACTGTTGGTCTCTTCTTTGTCGATGGCGCTTGTTCCTCGACATCGACCTCAACGGCCGGGGTCAAATCGACAAGCTCCTCCTCGTCCTCATCTCGAAGAGAGCCAAAACGGACTGTTAAACTACTGGTGGTCGGAGGTAGCTCAGTCGATCCAGCTAGGACAGACGACTCGACTGCAGCAGGGACTGTTTCAGGTGGAGCAGCACTTCCCCCTCTGGAAGAAGAGGACACCCTGACCTCAGCCAAAGGCAAGTCAGGAGCAGCCTGGCCCCCAAGAGGTGGAGCAACCACGACCGCCGACTCAGGAATGCGTGTGGGATCGGTGACTTTGGAGAACCTGCCCACTGCAAAATGAAAAGAACAAGTTAGTTTTATCAACAAATGGTTTAAGTTATCAAAATCGACAAAACAGTAAATGCTACAACAAATAAGGGGCATCCTACGATTCTCTTGATCTTGGGCGTGAAGGGCTGCATATGGAATCGGCCCAGCCTCCTCCAAGTGGGCTAAGTGGTACAGGAGACTCAAGTCTCGAGTGCACACCTCGAAACTATGTCCACCCAGTAGTCGGGCCTCGTGAGAAACAGGGTCCTTTCCAAGTTTGTCTTGTCTCCCTTCTCTCGACCTCCATTGACCTATATAGGGGTTCTCCAGGCCATGTCAAAGAAAGAAAAATCGAGGCTTCCACTCCCCGTGTGAAGAAGGCCCCTTGGTTATAAACTCATGACGGTGCGTTCTCCTCTGAAAGGAGTACCATAGCTTGTCGGGCGTAGCTGCCATCTTATAGTAATATCGAAACAGAGGTACCGAGAAGTAGACCCCTGCGATCTGACAAGCGATGATAAACCCCATTAGGGTTCTGACACCATTCGGGGCAAGTTGGGAGACGCTTATCTCGTAGTGATGTAAAATTGCGAGAACGGCTGGACAGAGTGGAAACCTTAACCCACTCGCAAGTTGGTTCTCGTAGACAGCGCAAAATCCCCCTGGGGGCTCATCCGCAAATCGATGCAGGCCAGACGGAAGACGAGCTTCGAGTGGGGGAGTAATATTGTACTTTATACAAAGCCTGTCAATCTCCTCGGAAGAAAGTGTACTGAGACACCCCTTGGCACCTTTCCCGTCCATCCTAGTCACTAATTTCTTGGGTTGGTGGGGGACAGGAGGGGAAGAAGCTGTAGGCTCGCCGGAGTCTGGCCGAAGAAGATGATCAGAGGCGACAGGTGCCGGATTTTGGCTGTGAGAAGGCGTTACACTACCCCTATCCGATTCAGTGGCGCTATTACTACTAGACATGAATGAAATCAAAATGAAAAAGATGAACAGCACAGGAGAAAGAAGCTTACTTTGTGTTTTTGGGTTTGTGAAAAGGAAATGGCAAATAAACTCTGCTGCAACTTCTACCTCCTTGCCTTTATATGCTAGCAAAGATATGGCGAATGATTTGAAAAGACGGGGGATAATTGGGAGTTATAACCCCTGGGAATCGCGAAAATCAAGGCAGTGACGCGTTTTACGGGATACGAAGCGTTATGAGCCAGGATATCGCGCCGCGTGTCAATAGGCAGTTAGGGTTGCAAAGTGGCGGCCTTTTTCCCGCCCACAAGAAAACCCAATTCGGAGACGACTAATGTGACAGACTCGACATCGGACAACGAGAGTCGCCTCTCTCAAGTCTGGGGGGCTTATGACGATACATTGTTTCACCCCTCCACGTGTCGTCTAGCGATTGGTCCTAAAACAGCGTTATGGATAAACCACCAAAGTATCCATGTCGATGCCCAGGTTCGAGGCTGAGGCCATCTAGTAGATTCCAGGCTACGACAGTCGACTATAGAGCAGTGTGAGACGACAAGTCCATAAGGACAGAGTCCACACCAGCTAGCAGTGTAGGACAACGAGTCTAGAGTCGATCACCGCAGGCCGGAAGTATCGACATCGAGGACAGAGTCCGCACCAGCTGTCCAAGCCCATTAGCAGCGGTAGCTTGGGCAAGGGTTTAAGGCCCATTAAAGGGTAAACATGACAATAACATAAGCCGACTTAGCCTTAGGGTTTTGGCAAGTGTTGTCATTATAAATACCCCAATCCAGGAACTACGTAAGGCTTGATTCCTGGAACATAACAGGATACGTAGGCAATCTAAGGCACAGTCTCAGACTCAGCCGCAATACCAAAATCCACCACCACGTTCTTTTGGGCATTAGGGTTCTTGAGTGTTCTTCATTAGATTTATATTAGGACCCGGATTATTAAGGTGACATAATTTGTTATCGTCATCGATAATCTGATTAATGGTGTCACTATGGGGTATCGATATAAGATGCGGTTTCTGTAAGATGCTTATTTCCCTATCAATGCTCTAACCGGACTATTGAGATCCGAATGATGAGCAATTCAGATATGTAGTTTAACATTGACAAGTTAACTGTGATATGTAGCTTTATGGGCTGTTTTTTGCTTTGGTTTATTTAGTCTGCAACTTTCCTATCTATTTGCTGGCAGCCAAAGTAGAACATATTGGATAAATAATCACCAAAAAGGGCATATAATGTATTAAAACTTGCACTACATTGTCCAGCAATATGGTATGTTCAGGAACATCCACCAGTCCAAATACAAAGAAAGCAAAGGAAGTTACATGAACAGATACACAGGTTTTCAGAATGATGTAAAAATGACAAAATCAAGCAAAAATTAAAGCTTCCTCGTTTACTCCCTCCAACTATATATGTTCAACCTGTCCAACTCATTGACGATTGCTAACTAATAAAATAAAATAAAAAAGAAATACGAGAATGCTGCTAAAAAAGAAATTGCAGGCAAAAACCATAGGTAGCCGTGCCCGATACGGCTCGAGTTTGGTGGTTGTAATAACAATGGTCATGGCTACTCGATTTTCCTTCACGTTTTGTCGCTCTATTACTACTATGACTGGTCCTCTTTTTCAACATTTATGCTTAAATCCCAAAATCTCCTTCAAAATCTCAACAAATCTCCACTCTGTCCTCTCTGGTCGTCTTCTTTCTCACTCTGTCTTCACACTCTCCGCCGTTCCCGACCTAAATCCGGAAAGTTTTTTTTCATTTTTTTTTTCAGCTAAATGATCGAATCAGTAGTAAGGGTATATCTATCCAATTTAATTGATTTTGTCCTTAACGACTTATCAAATTGTAAGTAGGACTATTAACTTAATGAAATTTTGTAACTGTCTTTATCGACAATTAACTACAAAATATATCATTTTGTATAACCTTTATAAAATCGTTGCACATAAAATCTGACACGCGTATAGTTATTCTTTGGAATTCTGTTATGTTATCTTTTGCTTTATCTCATTAAAGAAGTAAACATCATTTGAGTGTTTCGGTTCTTGAGCGGGTTAGAATGATTTTTTTCCATTAAATTCCCGACTTTAAATAAAAATTACGGTCAGCTTAGCCCACCCAAATTTTATTATATATATATATATGTGTGTGTGTTTGTTTTTTTTCTCAAAGTGAAACACCACAATCGATCATTTGAATAAACAAACTGAAAGGTTAAAAGAAAAAACAAACCAATTCAAACACAAGTTTATATATTAATAATTTCACACACAATCATCAGACAAAAGTGTACATGGTTCTTCAGAAACAACTCAAAAGAAAAAGAAAAAACTTAAAATAGAAATAGTTCATGTGCCTTTAATTCAATTAATGTTACACATAACATAATGGAACTAATGACATGAATATATATATATATATATATATATATATATATATATATATATATATATATATATATATATATATATTGAGAGAGAGAGAGAGTATATAAAACATTTATTCTTGACAAAAAAGAAGCATGCAGGCATTACTGCTACTAGTAGCTTAGTACTGGATCTTGTCCAACTGGAATGGAAGTGATCATCATCCTTTGTAACCAACTCTTCCCACAAACTGCAAATACTGCAATCACTCATTGAATTCTAGCTAGTCGCTATCATCGGTTTCATGGGCGGCATCACTGTCAAAAATAGGATCGGCATCGGTACCTTGATCATCGCTTTCTGAATCTTCCCCAATTGGAATGGGTATATATACCCTTGGTATATAGCAGTAGCAACCCTCATTATCATGACAGGGGTCAAGGGTATGAGGACACCTACAAGGAGGTCGGCAAAATGGATAATCATGCGAGCATGGATCGTGAATGCAATTTTCATTCCCAACTTCATCTGAATCTGAATCTGATTCTGAATCTGTACAAACACAAAGATTAATTAATGCTTCAAACAAAATGTCTAATGTTGCGGACCAAAAGAAATGGCTGGAATGCTAGCTATGTGGTGTTTCAGTCTAAAACCTTTGACATTAGATTTTCAACATTCACTCCAAGAAAAACAAGTTATTGTGTCATATTTTTTGCCACGCTTTATAAATCTATTGCATCAATATCCTTTTTGTTGCACTTTGAAATTGTATGCCACAAAAGACCCCTTGAAGTGAATGTTGCACTCTAAAGTCTAAATTTAGTACTGCAGTTGAAGATCAATTGGCTGAGGCTCTAAAGCGTGCATATCGATTTCAAAAAATAATTTGTTTTTGTGGCACCAGAATAAAAGCATTGCAAAAGCATTTTTTTCTATTTTTTTTTAATTATAATTTTCTGTTTTTGCCACGGTGTGGCACCGTGACAATAGATTTTAATTTTTTGCCGCGGTGTGGTCAAAGGCGTGGCAAGAACTTTTTGCCACATAGTTGCTTGTCACGGGTGACGCAAAAACATTTGGTGTGACAATAGGTCTACTGTGTCACTTTTTTAAGTTTTATTAGTGGCACTTTCTTTCCGCGGCAAAAACTAGTTTTTTTAGTAGTGATTTGCATGGATCATTTTTAGAAGTCTTCTTTTGAATTAGATTGTAGCTTATGGAAAATGAATCCGTTATAATCATATACATCCCTTTTGTTAATAAGACAGAGTACAACCTTAATTATGTGCTTCCGGAATGGAATAGTATCGGAGTAAATACAACAAAAACCAGAAACCAACCCAACCATATTATAACGCAAATAAGATATAAAAAGGACGTACCAGATAACCGGCCGAAAAGCTTTCTCCCTGTGCGTTTTGACTCGGTGAGTAAAGCAAGCCCCATCAGGAGCATGATGATGCCTAAGAGCATTGATCTTACTTTCGTTGTAGCCATATGCATGTCTTCAAGATCGGTATTAAATGAAACTAATTTTGTTTCTCTGAAAAATTAAAGTGACATATGTTGAAAACTCATTATTAGCTTCATACCTATTTATACTAATTGTGTGATTCATGTCCATTGACTCGGTACACTGACTCGGTACACACATGGTTAAATGCACGAGTAATGATAGAGTCACAACGGTTGTGCTACAACGAGTGTCACAACGATAATTTGTACCGTTGATAATGATAGGTTTATATTCTTATTAATTTAACTTATTATAATCAACGGTGAAGATCATCATTGTGGCACAACCGTTGTGCCTCTATCATTATTCTAAATTCACGTAGAGATACAGACACCAAAATATTACGTTTCAAAAGGACGTCCCATTTTGGGGTCCACTTTTTAAAATTCATATATCTTATTATATATTTTCAATCGAAAAACCGTCAATTGGCCCGGAATTGACCAATTGACCCGACCCGCACCCGGTTATTAAAAATAGAAAAAGTTCGTCGGTGGTTTCCTTTTCATCCCACGTTGTTTCCATCTTTCATTTCAGAAATAGAAAAAGTTCGCCGGTGGTTTCCTTTTCATCCCACGTTCTTCACATCTTTCATTTCAGATAAACTTTAAAACCTCCGGCCGTTTTGTCATCTCCCGTACTGTTCCCCACTGTTGAAGATATATTAGATAAACCCATTAGTTAATGTGTTCTTACTAATATATCCTCCGGCCCTGCTCACGTTGAAGAGGTCATCAAGTTCCTTGGCATTCACTTCCCGGTTAAAGATCTTGGCCGCCTATCCTACTTTCTTGGCCTTGAGGCACTTCACACATCCGATGGCTTATTCCTCACACAGCGCAAGTACATCTTCCAATTACTGCAAAAGGCCAATATGGATAAATCCAAACCGTGCTCCACCCCCATGGCTGCCTCCACCCGCCTTCATCATGATCCGGGTCCCTTATTCTCGGACCCGGCCTTGTATCGCACTGTCGTTGGGGGTCTTCAATATTTAAGCTTTACTCGTCCGGATATAGCATTTGCGGTTCACAAGGCTAGCAAGTTTATGCATGCACCCACCGAGGCACATTGGCTAGCGGTTAAGCGTCTCCTTCGTTACCTCAAGGCAACAATTTCTGAGGGCTTATTCTTCTCGCGTCGCACTACTCTTCACCTGCGTGCCTACTCCGACTCTGATTGGGCTGCTGACCCGGATAATCGTCGATCTGTTGGTGCCTACTGCATCTTTTTCGGTGATCACCTCATTAGCTGGCGTTCCAAACAGCATCTCACCGTTTCGAAGAGTAGCACCGAAGCCGAATACAAGACCCATTCCAACACGGCAGCTGAATTGCAATGGATTCGTAGTCTTCTCACTGAAATGCTTATTGCTACTCCTACTCCGACGTTATGGTGTGACAATATTGGGGCCACGTATCTTGCCCACAACCCGGTTTTCCACGCACGCACCAAGCACATTGAGATAGACTTCCACCATGTTCGCGAATTGATCGCCGCCAAGAAGCTCACGGTGGCCTTTCTCACCTCTAAAGACCAACTTGCCGACTTACTCACCAAGCCATTGGGGAATCCACGCTTTGCTACCTTGAAGGCCAATCTCCGTGTCTACTCTCTGCCCACGGGATTGCGGGGGCGTGTTGAAGATTTAATACAAAATACCAATTACCACACCCACTCCCACGATTCAGCCCCTCCACCAAAACAATGGAGCTTCCACACTAACATCCGGACCACCCTTCATTTCTACACCTTTAGCCAACCAAAAAGTCGCCGATGTGTCATACACCCCCTCCCTGTTATTTGCATAATTTCAAGCCCTAAACGCCTCCATTAACAAAATTCATCCGCCGCAGCAAGAAAACTTCATCTAAATATTTTTGCCACCGGGTGGAATTTTTGTGATTTGGGAGTGAGTTGTTGTTTTCTGCTGCATACGAACAAAAAGGTCAAGTCTTTCCTTTTTTTGACTTCGAATTATACATGAAAAAATGCTTGCAATTGCTACCTTCTAACCTTCACTTGAGTTGTTTATGTTTCCGGTAGACTTGATTAGGAGGGTCATTTACTGCTATGTGGATTCTGAAATTATTTTAAAGGTGTCGTTTTCTTCTGCAATTGAGTTCCTAATAAACAGGTTTTGTCTTCTTCTTCAATTGATTTCTTCTCTGTTTTATGCTTCCATGTTTCATGAAGTCCCTAAATATAAATAAGATGCTCTCCTCATAATCTCATTACATGTTTTTTTTGTTTAATTTTTTTTAACAGCATTTTGCATTCCTTATGTCAGGTTAGTCGTGCGACTGACAATGAGGGTACTAAAGATGACCTAAGGCTCGCAAGCAGACGATTACATTCTACTTAAGGAGGTTAGTTTGCATTTAGCATATCGGTATATTTCATAGACTCACTGTTTTACACTTCAAAAGGGATGAATACTATATTTTATTAACTAAACCCATTTGTCAAATATTATTCATTCACAGTAAAAAATTAGCAACCTTTCCTAATAATAGTAATGTAGGGTAGCCCTTTGCATGTTTTGGTTATATCCCTATTTTTTTTTTCATATCCAAATAGTTGGCATATAAGCCTGCTAACATCAACTTTAATGGGGTCTGAGCAGGTTTTCTGATAATTTAACTTATTCACCTTACGCCAATCCTTCTAATAACAATACATTTCTTCTTCGAAAGACTAAACATCCACCAGGATTGATTTTGAAAATGCTAATCATTGAATGCTAACGCGGTGATGTATTTCAAAATGCTTTAATCACAACTTTTTCTTGAATAACTGATCTTGCTAATCTCAAAAGTGCAGCCCAGCAACATTTTCCTCAACCCATGGAGGGAAATATTGTACCAACAGCTTGATGATGCAGAGTAAGATCTGAATATAGGTATTATGCCCATAGATCACGCTTTGAATTCGGCTAATCAACGGTACATGTCAAACAACTGAATCTTAAGTTATCATACATGTTGTCTTTATGTATAACTCCGTACTTCGTAACATAGATTGTTCAGTTCTTTTGATGGAATATTTTGACATTATGAAGCGACATTCACTCTATTTTGTAGTATGTTTCAATGAATACTTTAATTAAATTGTTTTCCATATCTAAAAGGAATATCAAGGCCTCAATCATGTTTCATACATGACTTTAATCATTTTGTTGACAGAAAACATCGAGCTGAATAGTTTAAAGGCCGGTCAACTTCAAATTTCATTCCTAATGATTCAAAAAAGAAGAGGAAAATGTCATTTCTTTTTGTCAACTAAACTGCTAAAGAGTATCAGTTTGGATACCATGCATCCGATGCCTATGAGTAATAGAGGATACATAAATCTTTTTTGCTATGGTTTGGTGTTTATATGATTGGGTTGTCAATTTTTCTTTTCTTAACATTCGCCTATTTATGAATATTTGATGTTTCTTATATTGCATCATTTCATCGCTGGTCGGAATCTAGGTTGAAATTCACCAACATATGTCTTTCTACAGCCGAATGTCAGTCACATCCTAAATTTATCTTCCTCAAATTTTGGCCAACCTTTTTTTTTCCACCTGAAGTTCTTTGTTTTTGTCTAAGGCTAAAATTATGTTTTTTTTGGGGCTTTAAGGGATGTGGAACTGTTGCCACTGGAGGTGTGGAACAAGGCATGATTAAAGTTGGGATGATGTAGTGATTCTTCGGCTGATGCAGGTAGCATCTTACATCTCACGAATATTAGTTGATTTTCAAAGAGATCCATTACACACTTCTATGTTATTTTAATTGGGATATATCGGGGGGTGGGGTTGTTTAAGCTTTATATGCTATTACTATGAATAGTTGATGGAGTATGTTACAACAGCTCCTTGAGCTTTTATTCCGCCATCTGCTCTGGTGATTTTCCTTCATGAAACAATGATTTACTCCCATTATTCACAGTTGCAAGTACTAAACAGTTGATTATAGTTGTGTTGAAGTGTGGAATATAACTCTTCTTATCATTTCTGGTCTTTTACTCAGCAAATGCAATCATTTTTGCTAAAAGTTCAATTTTTTTCAGGAGTCATTAATCATTGAGTTTGTATGCAGTTCATTGGTGTTACTTCACTGGCGATCCATTCGCATTTAGGTTTTGCCGCTTTGGTTGAATAGGGGATGAGAAATATAATTGGATGATACTTGGGTAATCTTTTATTTGTTCAATACCATTTGATTTTTGCATTCATAGGTGTATGACTGAGTTTTTAATGCCTCTCTCCTAACAAATGCCTTTCTAAGATCTTTATGTTTACTGGGATTTATCGAATGAAAAACTAAGGTTTTGTTCGCAATTCCTATCTGCTTTACCATTGTTGTCGATTCTTGATTAATGAATATTAACTTCAATGCTTGATTCCTTTTCTTACATCCGCTTCATGTAGTGTTCTTTATCCATATACTTAGCATTGTTCCTGAATTTCTAGAGTTCATCTTTATTTTGTTTGTGCTAATGATTATTTGAGGTGGTAACCTTCAAGCTGGGGCATTCGGAGTTCCTCAATACATCTACAAAACGAGCATTTATATAGGCTTTTACTTATGTGCACTGACATTCGCAAAAACTGGTACTCATTTCTCATGTCTTATCGTTTTTTTCCTAATCTTTATGCAGTATCAAAGTGATCCTGTATCATGGTTCCAAAAGAGATTTCATGGGAACTAGATTGTTTTGTCTGATCACTTATCAAAATAAATGAATGAGCCTAACCTTTATAAGGTTTTAGCGGATTCCGAGGCGGCCAGGCGAAAAGGTTTGTTTTTTTACTAATCCTAAACCAGGAAACGGTTAATGTTTTTACCCAAGTGTGACGCATTTTCAATCATTTATATTATATCAATGCTAATGCAGGTGACTTTGCCCACTAGACAAGTAGTTGAGTTCATACCATGCTGCTTGCCTACAGCCAAAAGGCACTATCAGTGGAAGGGGCTATTTTGTTACCATTTTGTTCACTTCCATTGTAGTAAAGCATTTTTATTTGTATTCCACCTTGGTTGGTGTAAGGTGTCTTTTTTTTTTTTTTTTTTTTTTTGAGTGCGTGTAAGGTGTATTTTTGTCCCGTGCATTCCCACGGGTTTCATTTTTTTTTTTATTAACCATTATATGTTGCTTTCTTTAAACATAACATTTTTTCATAACATATTATTTTTCTTTGATGTTTACTTTTTAAATTTAACGTTCTACCGTGCATCGCACGAGTTTCTACTAGTATATATATATATAAAATCGTAAATTCGGCATTGCACTCTTACGTACATTTAGGAAAATAATTGCTCTAATTTATCAACTGTTTATTGTTGTGTCCATTACCCATCCACATGGGCAGCTCTACGAATTTAGGTATATGGGTCGGAAATTTGTTATACTTTATGATTACTAAACTTAATCTTATACATTATAACTCAATACGAGTCAATACAGATTAATATAAAAAAAATTATGCGGGTCAATCAACATATCTGTGTATCTGAAATAAATTCCTATAAACTATAAAATTTTGTTTATCGGGTCGGTTGACCTATATCACTGTAAGGTGGAGCCACCCCTGCCTATCGATTAACAGTGTATAGACGATTTGCAAATTAAATAGGGCATGGTGTACATCTTCTAATTACATTTTATCATCAACTATAATTAAATACTAGTGAAACATATTTATAATCATATAACAAATTCTATCGGGTTATATATAAAAAAAAAAAGATACAGTAACCGAGGGAATTTCTCTCTGTATTTCACATGGATCGGATCCAGCCGGCCCCGTGAAATCCGGGGCCTAAAGACATTTTGCCGGACAAAGCCTTTGATTTGAAGCACAATTTTTTTCAGTCAACAAGTCGTCAATTCTTCTCTGATTTGATGGGGTATTATATGCGTTAGTGTGTTTATGTTTCAATTCAAGATAAAAACAAAATTAATTCACAGAACTAGAAGAAAATAGACGCATCAGATAGGGATTTAGGAAGGATGATTAATAGTATTGTGGGTAGGGTTGAAAGTTTACTTTGTTATCCATTCAAAACGAAAACTCGGTTAACAAAAAAAATGAATGGTGAGAATTTGTATAAGAGTGGGTTAGTGGATTAAGGGTTGAACAATTGTGTAAGTAGATTTTGTTCAAAGACATAAAATTGGGTTAAAAACAAGTTTGTTTACGGCTAGTATATAAGGATTGAAAATTTCTAGGACCCATAGAAAACCGGGGGCCTAAGGCTCATTCTCAACTTTTGCTCAGGGCAAACTCTGAGTCGTATATGTATTACATACATTCCAACCTACTTATTTTAAAACAATGTCGAAGTTAAAGTTAGTGAGCCGTTTAAATGAACGACATATAACTCGTTGTACACTAGAGCGGTTAATAGATATTCAGTAATAGATCTTCCACACGGTTCTCTAAGTCGGATAATTAGCTAGGAAAATAGTCCAAAGAAATTCAGACGATAGCCGAAACATCATGTGCAAGAAATGCATAAATGAAACGGCCAATAACGATTGACGTAATAGTTCCTTTTTTTATACTACTGATTATGATAAATCTTATATCAATCACTAAATTCTACATAATAATCAATAGTGTGAAAGTATATGTTAGTCAGGTTATTTGATCTCTGCGTCTATATCTGAATATGTATGTCAGAACTGAATATGTCGCGTCTGAAGCTGAGCATTAAGCCTGATGCTCTCAGCTATATATCAATAAGTGTTCACGTCTGAATCAACTCCGAGTCTGAATCTGGTTACATCTGGTAGTCCTCATCAGAATCTAGAGGCTGCATCTGAGGGTATTTCTTGTAGATCACTTAATTGGTGATTATGTCGGTTGGGGTTAAATCCTTACGCTATAAATACCAGCAGTTAATGTAACATATGTGTAACTTTCTATGCGTAGTAAAATTCCTCTATTTTGTCCATGGATTAGTCGGCACATTGACAGATACCGCGTGAAATCTGTGTTTCATGTTCTTGTTTGTTTGATTTACGATTTAATTGCTTTCTGTTATTTTTGTGTTCTTCTTGCAATCTGTTATCTTTACTCACATGCTGTCACACAAATCTTGTGGAAATATCCGTCGTATTGATGGAATTTTTCGCATACTGTTTTATTCATTGTTTAAATATATATATATATAGGAAAGAGAACGACAGAGAAGTTACTAAATTAGGATTAAAGGACAATTTCATTATTAATGGACCTAAATACACTTAAAAGATAAAATAAAATAAATTTTTTTTTTTGGAGAAAAAGAGTCACATAAATATTGAGCCTTTAAGTCTGGCCATTAAGTTTGGGTAATTATAGAGATTTAAAGCTCCAAAAACGGTTATCCTATATATATATATATATATATATATATATATATATATATATATATATATATATATATATATATATTGTGTGTGTGTGTGTGTGTGTGTGTGTGTAACATATAAAAATACAATATAGATGTAGTTACATCAAAAAAATATAGTAACACTTATAAAAAAGATGTAGTCACAACCAAAAAAAATGTAGTAACATAAAAAAGTAGTAACATCCAATATATTATAAAAAGAATAACAACCAATATATTATAGTTACAAAAGAATGTAGTTACACATAAAAAATGTAGTAACATATAAAAAGAAACACTAACAACCAATAAAATATAGTTTCAACCAAAAAAATATAGTAACACTTGAAAAAAAAAGGTAGTAACAGGCAATAAAATAGTTATAGTTATTGCAAAAAATTATAGTAACATTGATAAAGAAATAGTAACAACCAATAAATTAGATGTAGTTATAGGTAAAAAATGTAGTAACATTGATATGGATTGAGTAACATAAGTTGAGTAATTTTCCGTCAAAATTGGAGATAAAATGAGTAAATTTTTTTACATTAAAATCAAAATTGTATAGTAATAATGGATGCCTAAATAATTTAATAGTAATTGGTTGTTACAATAAATGGTGAAAATTAATTCAATAAAATCTCATATTTTTATGGAAGACAGCTATTTATTATTTTTATTTATGACAACTGGTGATTGTATCCAAAGAACAGTAATTTATGATAAAACAAGGTCTTTCGTCATTATTTATTTATTTTATTTTATTTTGAGAAACTCTTTCGTCATTATTAGATTACACTGTCCTGCATTTCCCGTTTAGTGAAATATATATATATATATATAGAGAGAGGGGGAGAGAGTGAGGGAGAGAGTGAGAGAGACAGGAAATGTTTTTTATTTTTATTTTGTTTTCTATATATTTTTATTCATGTGTTCCCATATGGCTACTGTGTACACTCGAGCGGCCGCCGATCATCAAAGACACAGCAGACAATATTCCATACAATTAACATCAACACCAACATAAAAGATTTAAAAAATGCATAAACATTAATAATCATATCTCAAGTTGAAAGGGAACATATTATGAAAATATTTATAATTTTTAAAAAATAGCATCATAAACGGACCTTAATAATTTATCTCCTTTTGGCAGAGTTCTTGTTCTTGGCGTGTCCGTTTTGCTTTGAATCTTAAAGGTCAGAAAATTTTCCCTCTTTTTTTTTTTAATTTTATTTCTCAGAATCTATTATTTTGTTTTGCTGAATTATTTTAGTTACTTTTGATAAATTATTAATTAAAAACAAACAGGGCTTTCATATGAGTATAGAGCTGTGAATCTTGGCAAAGGAGAGCAATTCAACCCAGGTGCTGCTATATTTTTTTTTTTGTTCCGGTTCATATAAATTAGCCATCAATTCTTCAGAACCGATTGAACACTTTTAGCTAAATTTTGAAAATTCTATTGGTGAGAGTGTGAATTGAAAGGGATGCGAAAGCAAAGAATTGAGTGCATACTAGAACCATTATTATCTAACAATGGTTTAATCTTTCGGGTCGAAATCTGCAGATGAAGAATCTTTACTGATCCATGGACCGGTTCACTCGGATCGGGACCTATCCCAGTTTAGGAACTGTACTACGGGTTTTGGGTAGTTTGTTATCTTTTATTGAGTCGAACCGAGTTGAGATGATACTCACAGTGATTCGATCTTGACTCGACTAAAGAAACTCATGCTCGAAACCCTGTCTTGATTTTGATCGAGATGTAAGAGATAAGATCAGATTTGACTAGTTTAATACTTTGAAAAAAAACTCGACTTGACTCAGAGCTCGTTATTTTTTTTAATTATTTTAATTTTGTGAAATATGGCATGCTCGAACTCAACTCATTTGTAATTTCTTTTACTTGTTGTGGACAGAGTTCGAGAAGTTAAATCCACTGCACTTTGTATATAAGGCGTGATTCCACTTCACTTTACTTTCTTTTACCACCCCATCATCATCTAGATTCTGCGCGTGAATTTCCCGAAAAATCTGTGTGAAAAATGTTGAAATTGCTAAAAGGGTGTTCGGAAGCTTTTTGGAGAGGCCTGGAAGCTCTCCGGCGGCGGCGCTAAGGCTATACCACGAGAGAGTCGTGGAACATTCCTAGAAATGTTGGTTCGTTTGGAAGGACGAATTTCACTATAAAAATTAGGATATAAGGCGTGTAAAAGGGGAGTTATAAGGCAGACTGGCAGAGACAATCGTATCAGCTGTATCGATGTCTAGTAAGGGAACTTGATGAATTGACGGATCTCGAATGAGCTTGCTTGACTTAAACTTGATATATAAATTTTAAACAAGTATATTATTACATAAATACTCGAACAAGATTTCTAGAAAATGTATATATTGTTACAACATTTAAAAAAAAAAATATAACACTCTCGCACATGCTCATACCAGCGTTTTTGCTGACGACACGTTTTCTTTGTTTCTTTGTGTTTTTGTTTTCTTTTGTTTTTCTTCTATAAATAAAATCAGGTAATGGTTAGAAAGAGATGTAATGAGGATAAAAGCGATGACATGGACCTGGATTTAGAACATTCTATGCAAATTCTGTTAATTACAATTGTAGTATTTTATTTGTTGTAATTTTTATAATTGAAGCACTTAGTGAATATTTGTAAATATAATTGTAGTTTTTTTTGAAATATTTTGAGAATTAAAGTCTAGTTAATGAAGTCGCGGCGAGAGCTTCGCAACCCCTCCTAGAATGACCCCAGTGGACCTAGGGGTCGGGAGTAGGGTATTACAAAGTCGGTACCAGCTTCTCCCATCTCTTACGCTCAAGCAATGATGGGCACATCGCAATCGTCCTCATCCTTTAACCCCCAAACGCTACGCCTGTCAACCTTTAAAGCGGGTCATCCATTATGGTACCCAATGATGTTAAAACTTCCATGGCTGCTGCGTTCCAACACTCTCTTGTCAGAAAATTCTCACAAGGTAGACCAATTTTGGATTCGATAAATCTTTTTTATTTGTTCAAAATTATAAAGGTAATTTTGCATTGGGGCTCCTTGATAACAAACATGCCCTAATAGGCTTAGAGCACGATGTCGGTGTAACGCCCCGTTCCCGGACACCGAGTCCTTATCCGGAAAGGGCTCTCGGCACAAATATTATCAAATAAATTCAATAATATATGTAAGCCTTACGTCACACATCAGAACTAAAACGACGCGGAAGATAAAACGACTCGGGAAGACAAAAGATCGAACACACGGTTTTCAATGCTGTAAATCTAAATCCAATAAAGAATACTAAACCAAAAGAAAGGCAACATTGTTTGAAACTAAATCAACAACATTATTGAAAGGAACCAAAAGTAAAAGAACTAAGTCTTCAAGAGCTCCATCTCACACGTCCTCATCAAAGAACTCATCAACGCTAGCAACCTGTTCATCTTCTTTGGGGAAAGAGAAAGACAAACAAAAAGTAACGGGGTAAGTACATAAGTACTTAGTAACGCGTAGAAGATCGTACAACGTCGGTCTCATAAAGAAATAAAAGCAACGCCGTCTTTTATTAATTCATTCCGTTATTAACCCTAGCTAACTATCATATTATGTTCATAGCATAACATGAGGTTCCAAAGTTATCTAGCTTAGCTCAAGTTTGTTACATCACGAATAACAAGGGCACTACGCCTAGTAATAGGATGTACTAGGACAACTGTGTGCAACCTACTTAGAGACACGCTCTAGTAGCCCCGGGAATATCTGAGTCCCGATAGTGTGATGACCGGCAGAGTGTACCAGACGCTTTATCTAGCCAATCGATTGACCGGCGTGGGTACAGTCTACTTTTTCTGGTCAGAGAACACATCACGATATTGTACTATGCCTTACCAAGCATTGCATGATGTTTAAGATTATTAATCTAACACATATGTTTGATTAGACGTTTAACTAGCCACCTAAGTTGATTCACATAAAAGGCTCACCTATCAGTCTACTCCCTCTTCTTAAGACCACTAGACTCTAACAACCCTAGCACGTACACAGAAATCGATAAACCCTAGCTTATCGAAGCACAAGGCAAATTCAAAGCTTTCGACGGTCCCCCACTTCATCTTTTTAGGGAATCCATATGGTGCCGGAACTAAACGCATCAAAAGCTAATTCAAGGCTTTGTCACATAAGGTTAAGCAGGAAAAACATGATTATGAAGCCTGAAACCAAGCTGACACGAAAAACAGTGAAAAACAGAATAACTAGGTCAAACGCTCGTTTGCCTCCATGCAAACGCCCGTCTGACTTGAACGTGCGTCCACCAACCCCCAAACGCCCGTCCGTGAAATTCAGCCACATCTTGTATCTAAACAGAACCCTCAAACGCCCGTCCGTAATACCCCAAATGCTCGTCTGAGCTGCCGCTACCTCAGACGCCCGTCTGCCCCTATGCAGACGCCCGTCTGCCTGGGATTTTTCCCAGACAATCTGCAACTGCGTACACGCGATTTCCAACCTAATTCCGCCCCAAACTCTAACATAACCAGACTAAAAACAGTGCAAATAACATACAAATTGCTCTACAACCTTACGACACCTTAGTCATACGATAAGAACACCACGTTACCTTAATTTGCGTGGTACAACGATCCAAAGCTTCAACCTGTCAAAAGTTTAACCTTTAACTCGAAACCTATAAACGATCAATCCAAAGACGATCACTACGATGTTTATACTCAGAAAAACGCAGCTTAACAACGATGATAAACAAACCCTAGTATCAAGAACGAGGAGGGAAAAACTTACGTTAACGGATTTAGGGATTGTTGATATCAAAACGATCCTCTTCTCGCGGTGATCCTTTCTCTCTTGAGATGTCTGTTGAAAAGAGCAACGGATTAGCTTCGAGATTCAAAAGTCTCTTCTCTTCTTTTTCTTCTCAAAGTTGCGCCTCTCAGTTTGATTTTTACGTAAAACCACAACTAGGTTAATTTAGGATTAGTTTTCCTTTTATAATCCCAATTAAATCTAATTATTCCTTATTAATTAAATCCAATTAATCCTTTTCCTTTTCCTTTTCTTTTCCCTTTTTCTTTTAATCCTTTAAAACAAAACCAAATATTCAGATTTTTCGTGAAAAGACAAGGATGCCCTTTTAGAAAAATCGGGATATTACAGTCGGCTACATCAGTTGTTCTCAAACCCATCATGGCAAGTCGGTAATAAGAACATGAGAATTTTTGATCAAGTGGACTGTTGATTTCAACGTTGACAACCCTCTATCGTCCCGGTATGAATCTCCTTCCCAAAATTACCAATTCATCTTATGAACAGAACCTTTATTTTTTGCTTAATGCAATCGGTTGGGAAGCCTTTACGAATTGACGCCGCCACCACTGAGTTAAGAAGGTTGTCCATGGCTAGGGTTCAAGTTGAGGTTGATGTGCTCAAAGATATACCTTCAAGAATTTGGATTCAAAAAGAAAACGGGGACGGGTTTTGGCAAGCAATACATCAGATGGCACTCGTCCAGCGTACTGTAAGTATTGTTGGCATATTGGCCACCATGCGGACAACTTGACGATCAAGCACCCAGATTTGAAAAAGGATAATCGAAATACATATAAACATGTTCAGAATTATGTGGCAAAGAATTCGATCGAAACGACACAACCGGAAATACATCTAATGGCCATGTTTATGCAGATGCTGCTATCATTAACCACTTGCCCAAGACAACAACTCCTACCACTACTTGGGATCATGCTGGAAACTCTCTGCAAGCCATCAAACCTTTAATCGAAAGCACTCAATACGAAATCGAGCGTGAACAGCTGCAAATCGAACCAGCCCCGATCATTGGGGAGGAGATATGTGAGGCAAGATTGAAGATAATTCAAGAGGCCGCACAACAAGAAATAGATACTCTAAGTACTTCTCCACCAACTCGAAAGGACACTATCACCGAGCAGACGAGTCTTTCAATTGATAAGAATAGAGAACTCCTCGAGATTTTGAAAGCATTGCTTAGAAAAATAAAGGAAAAGAAACTATACTTCTAATTTAGAAAAATAAACATTTGAAGTTGGAAAAATATACTCTATCCGTCCCATAATATAAGGCATTTTGGTTATTTCACACAGTTTAAGAAAACATAATAAATGAGTTTGTTTTTGAAATAAATGCAAAATATTGCATTGTTTTCCGGGATGGGCTAATAATAATATATTGTTTAGTGTGAAAGTGAAAACAATGCATTTAATATTGTATTGTTTTGTGAGAATGACTTATATTTTGGGACACCATTAAAAAGCCAAAAAGACTTATATTACGGGACGGAGGGAGTATATGATAACTAGGCGATCAAGAAATAAAAATAAGCGATATCTTCAAGATTTTGTAATTTGAGTTATGAAACTCGTTTGTGAGTTTCAAATTTTTTTTTAGCTTTTAATAAAATTGCTATTTATTAAATAAATCAAGATATCAAAATATATATATATATATATATATATATATATATATATATATATATATATATATATATATATATATAGAGAGAGAGAGAGAGAGAGAGAGAGAGAGAGGTTTTTTATTTTCATCTTGTTTTCTTATATTTTTTATTTATGTGTTACCACATGGCTACTGTATATCCACCGTTAGAGAACACTCGAGCAACCGCCGATCATCAAAGACACGGCCGACAATATTCCATACAATTAACATCAACAACAACATAAAAGATTAAAATAATGCGTAAACATTAATTAATAACCGGAGAACATTTTTTATTTTTCATTTTGTTTTCTTATATTTTTTATTTATGTGTTTCCATATGGCTCACAAATACTTGATGCATAATAATTTTTCTCATGGTTACTGTATATTCACTGTTAGAGAACGCTCGAGCGGCCGACGGCCGTCGATCATCAAAGACACAGCAGACGATGTTCCATACAATTAACATCAACACTGACATAAAAGATTAAAAAAATGCATAAACATTAATAATCATATCTCAAGTTGAAAGGGAACATATTGTGAAAATATATAATTTTTATAAAGCAACATAACCTATACAATCAAAATATTCAAGACAGCTCAAACGACATTTACAAGAAATATATATAGCAAAAAAAACCCGGCATTTTCTAGTATTGAGACATTTATAATTTATCTTTGACTTAAAATTCATTTATTATTATTTCTTATTAATTGGATTTTTAGTCGGTTACTTTAATCATTATTTATTTTTGGGCAGGATTATTCATTATTTTATTGAAATGTCAATTGCAACCAATGTAATCAGACACTTGTTTTTGTTTTGTTTTTTTTTCCACTTTATGTGTTCTTTGCATGAATAATACATATCTACCATCAGGGACGAAGGGGTGTGATTAATCCATGTCACACATATACACATTATAAACAATTGATTCAATGTATTTTCATTGATAATTATGAAATATTACAATGAGGTATTTGTACTGTGTCAATCTTGTGGACCAAGTAGTTAAGTAAGAATTAAATAATAACAAAATAAATACAATCTTAAATAGAATCCTCAATACGCCCCCGTAATCCCACGGGAAGAGGTAGAACGTGGAGATTGGTCTTAAGGGCCGAAAAACGCGGTGCAGCTAAGGGTTTTGTGAGTAGGTCGGCGAGTTGGTCTTTGGTGGAGACGAATGCGACTTGAAGCAACTTGGAGGAGACCAATTCGCGGACATGATGAAAATCAAGCTCAATATGCTTCGTGCGTGCGTGAAAGACCGGGTTGGCAGCCAAGTACGTGAAACCGATATTATCACACCAAAGAATTGGTGGAGTGGTGAGAATGACCCGCATTTCCCGCAGCAACTGAGTGAGCCATTGAACTTCGGAAGCCGCATTGGAAAGCGACTTATATTCAGCCTTCTATATATATACACACACACACACAAGTATGTCTATACGTATATGAATATGCAGAGGCGGAATTACATTGATGCGTTAGGGGCGGTCGCCCCCCTTGGAGAGGAAAAAGACACCAGTATATATATTATGTATTTTATTTACCCTTTTAAAATTTATTTTTGCACCTATATTCGTCGTATCACATAATAATCAACTAACTTAACTATCCTTTACTAGTCATTACCGAAGTGATACATTATATTAAATCTTATTATAATAAAAACAGTAGAAAAAAAGGATGTGAAGCGAATCATATTATTGTATTACATTCTTATTGTCCAGCCAAAGACGGAAAATTGTCGTAGCACTTCGGTACAAAGTGAGACAATTTATATGTAAATTTTAAGTAATTTATCATTTTAACGGTGTCTGCATACCCTGTTTCGGAATACGTCGGTCCGGCCCTGTGTATATTCATAGGGGCGGACGCAGGGCCCCGGACGAGGGGGCGATGACAATAACGATTATTTTTTCAATCCGACTAGTACATTTTGTTTGAACAATAAGGATAAGGGATAAGGGTTCTAAATGACACAATATGAAAGATGTCAGACAAAAAGGACTATAAGAATTTTTTTTTGTAAAAAATGACATTTCATTAGTGAAAGTGAATTTGAAAGTGAATTATGTTGATTTTCAGCACAAAACCAACGTAATTCATTGTCAAATTTACTATCATTTTCACTTAGTGAAATGTCATTTTTGACAATAATCTTTTCTTATTGTCCTAAAATCCTGACATATTTCTAAATGTGTTATAATTGACAATTAACTAAAATATTTATGGACACCGTCGAAAAAATAATTACTCTTATAAAATTTATGAACACCGCTGAACAAAAATAATGCGTCCGTTCCCGGATAGACATGTATGTATTTTCTAAAATTTATCAAGAAGCCTCAAACAATTTCTCGGTCAGCAAAATGATCATGATAAATGTTTATGCAGGATGTATAGTATAGATGTATCATGATAAATCTTTAATTTGCTTTTGTAGCATCTTGCTACTTTCAATATCTCAATAAAATTTACTGTTGTTAAAAAAATGGGACCATTATGCGTGTTTGTGGGTGGGTGTGGGTGTGGGTGTGGGTGCGCACGTGCGTACGTGTGTGCGTGTGCGTGTGCATGTGTGTGTGTGTGCATGTGCGTGTGTGTAACCTAAGTCTTATTTAACCTTTTAAATCAGGATAATGATACATGTACATCCAAAAATCTATATAAAGTTTACACTTAATATCATCTTGTAGTTGTGAGCGTTTCTAAGCTTTTTAATTTTCTTTGAAAGAAAAAAACGAATTGTGATCGAGATGATGATGGTGTAATCTTTTATTGTTTCTAAGAGCACCTCCAACAGGAGGTTTAAAAATTTTCATAAAGCTTTATCAAAAGCTTTTTGACATTGGAGTACACACAGTCAGCAAAGCTTTTTGCCAAAAGCTTTATGCAGCTAAACCGGTTCATCCTTGAATAAAGCTGCAAAAGCTTTTTTTTTTTTCAGTTTTGTGTGTAGTAGAAAAAATATTTATGTGCAGTGGGTCCGTGCTATAAAGCTTTTTAAAAGGATTATGTATTGTAGAAAAAATGTTTATAGAGAAAAGATTTATGTCTTGTGTGACGTGGCACAGTAATAAAGCTTTTAACAGCTCCATGATTGGAGATACTCTAAGTACCATCACCAAATATGGATGTTAACACTATTTTTTACATGGTGATCAACATGAAAAAGTGTATATGCAGTTTCCTTAGGGATTCAAATCTAATAAACCCAACCAGCTATGCAAACTTGTCAAATCCCTTTAAGGTTTGAAGCAAGCAAGTAGACAATGGAACTCAAAACTGATCACAGCTTTATTTTATTTTTTAAAATAAAGAAAAATAAAAAACCCTACGCATTATCCTGCATATGGCCTGACCTCTCTCCGTTCCGTTCTATCCCACGATCAGCAACCGAAAAAACCCTCCCCACTCTCTGCTTAAAACTCCTCCACACCCCATGATCTGTATAACTGAAAAACTTTTCCAATTTTTGTATCTATTTCTTTCCATTCTTCCATACCAAATTTCAAACAGCAGTGCTGTTTTTTTTTTCCCCAATCTGTTTTCATCTCTCCAACCGTGCTTATCAGCAATCACAACAAATGGATCAAGAAAAATACAGCATCAGCAGTTATACAGGTACGAGTGGATTTCGATCGCACCTTCAATGAATTTCAATTGTGTATGCTTCATATGATATCAATGCCTTTTGATGAATTTCAGTTTTGTATGCTTCACATCATAATCAATGCCTTCAATGAATTTCAATTTTGTATGCAATAAGAACTCGGGTAAGAACTGCATTTCAATCTAAATTTGCTGATGTCATTTATTTCTTGAATTTCACTGCTAGCACTGGTGAGTGAATGGGGACAGGATGTTAAGCTTTTTCAATTTTTGAATTGATGAGTGAATATTATTCTTTGATGTTCTTTTCTTTTATCTATTTCATTGTGAAAACTATGTATGCTAATCTTTTTTTCCTTTTGTAGGACAGTAGAACATTCAACAGGAAGATAATGTTAAGTATGATGCGTAATTGATGAAGTTCATTGTATCAAAGGTTTAACTTTCAGCTCCCATACCTTTATTTTTCTCCATCAAAATAACCGTAACTTTTGTTCCCTCTTTTGTTCACTCAAATGCATTTCAGTGTTTTACAAACCAGTCTCAACATAAAGACTCCAATGAATTAAAGTAGTAACTTATTTTGTTTCAAGTATATCTTTAGTTGTTTTTAAAAAAGTACCTCTTTAGTTTAATGCCTTCAATAGGATTCCATATAGTGAACAAAAGGAATCCATATCGTGCCCCATAGACCCTCTGAATTATGTTTTAGATTAGTAAGTTCTGAAACAACTATGCAATAAGGAATCCATATCGTGCCCCATAGACCCTCTGAATTATTTGTTGGAATGAGTTGACATAATTCGATATTAGTGGTATATTGTGTTCCTATCTATATTAATATTTTCATATTCTCTTTTATTGATGTAACTTTTTTTTAAAATTGCTTTTAACGACTCTAATCTTATCCCTTGAGATTGTAGAGATGTTGATGAAGTCCAAGGAAGAGGAACTAATCTATGTTATTATGGAGTTAAGCAAAAATAACAAAGGATGAAAGAATATCCTGGAACAGAGGAAGAGAGGATGAGGGCAGCCATTGGAAAGTTTGGTCTATCTGGAAAAGCTCAAGTAATGCCCATGAAGAATCTGTCAGACGGGATAAAGAGTCGGGTGATCTTTGCCTGGATAGCTTATAGGCAGCCACAGTTGCTACTGTTGGATGAGCCGACTAACCATTTGGATATCGAGACGATCGATTCGTTGGCTGAGGCACTGAATGAATGGGATGGTGGTTTGGTACTGGTTAGTCACGATTTCAGGCTGATAAACCAAGTAGCTCATGAGATATGGGTTTGTAAAAACCAGGCGGTGACACGTTGGGGTGGAGACATTATGTCCTTTAAGTCACATTTGAAGCAAAAAGCTGGTTTATCTGATTAAAAAGGTTGATTTGATTTACTTTAATTTGAATTGCTCAAGTGAGGATGGAAAAGGACGACTATGCAAAACGTTGGGGAGAAGGAAGGTAAGGAGTGGTTTTATTCAATGCATTAATTAATAGCAGTATGAGAAATACAGTCGATAATTTTATGTTAAAAAAAATAAACAAAGCAATAAAAGAGAAACTTGAAAAAACAGAGAATTTTCAGGGGCCGGCCCCGGGGTTCGCTTTTATTTTCATCTCCATTCAAATTCCAAAAAAATGTAGTGACATATTTGTTAGCTTTTCATATTCTCTTTTATTGATGTAACTTTTTTTTTATTGCTTTTAACGACTCTAATCTTATCACTTGAGATTGTAGAGATGTTGATGAAGGCCAAGGAAGAGGAACTGATCTCTGTTATTATGGAGTTAAGCAAAAATAACAAAGCAATAAAAGAGAAACTTGAAAAAACAGAGAATGTTAAACAGGTCACTCTTCTAGAAGAGAAGTGTATTGATTTTAACGTTTCGTGTCTGCTTCCTGTAGGCGTATTTGTTGTTTTGTTAGTAATTTCCTAACTGAATGACCAGGAAGCTTTGGATTCCTATACTGGGGAGAAAGAGGCCAGAGCTACAGCTGAGAGATAGCAAGCATCACTCTCGGAAGATCTTAAGAGAGCTCAAATAGATATTGCAGGTGGCAATCAGAAGGTATTGCAGTCCATCCGTTAGCCAACAAATTAACTGCTTACTATTCATTTGTTAGCCATGTGTTGAATAACATGGGGTCATGTTTTGATTGCTTTATCATTGTTCTGAATTCTGATTGTCAAGTGCTGGAGTTTTTTTTATAATAATTTTTAATAAATCATTGAATCTCCATTCAAATTGCAGATGGGTTATCTTTATTTGAGCGTCAAATGGATATTCAATCGGTGGACGAACCAGTTTACCACCGTTTTCGCCGAGAGGTTTTTTTTTTTCTTTTTTTCTTTCCTATAGCCTGAAAAACTATATTGATTTTCAGGGGCCGGCCCCGGGGTTCGATTTTATTTTCATCTCCATTCAAATTCCAAAAAATCAATAGGTTGAGGTAAGCAATCTACCAATGTCAATTTCAAGGGTTTGGATATTTGAGCAATGGTTTTTTATTTTATTTATTTGAGCAGCAGTGGTGTTTTTTTCCAATTGACAAAGGTTTGAAAGTTAGTAGCATAGAAAACCCATAGGAGATGTTTACAGAATTTAGTGTGTGCATGATTTGTTATCAATCCTTATTGGCTAACCAAGATTTATCAGATCTGTTTTTTCAATTATGATGGGACAGAGCTGTATATTAAGGATTTTTGGAGGAACTTAAAATGCTTACTTTTCAATTTGGTTTATCAGAAAGCATGGCGTATGACTGGGGGTGGTGATCGTTAATGTAGAGATGCATCCTTCACGGCATTCCTCTAGCCAATTGTAACCATCTGTTTGTATCTTCTTTATTTTTCTTATTTTTTTTATATTTAAAAAGGTTCCAGCGTGTGTTTGATAGGGGCTAATCATTGATTAATTTTGATGAATTGTTTTCTCACAATTTCCTTTCTATAATTTGTTCTCTCACAATTTCATGACTTTATTTTATTTAGGACTTGGAGGACTAAAAGGCCTAAACCTACGGTATGTTGAGCAAGTTTTTAGAAGTTATTCAACTTTATTTGTTAATTGAAACGAAAACTTTGCCATGATATCTGCTTATGATACTTATGTTCACATATTTATTGGCAGTTACTTTTTCGCCTTCTGCGTATATTTCTCTTTCACCCACAAAGAATTAGTGGTTTTTATCCTACGCATCCATATTAAGTTGCTCTAACATGGTTCTTATTTCTCACTTCGTTGGGAATCAAAGAAAATAATGATTTAAAGCATAATTGCCGTACACATTTATGATGGGTTACACTTTTCTTTTCATTATTGCACAAATTAAATTTATTCTATGTTTTTATGATTAATATCATTTTTTTTATGTTAGTTTCTTTAAACACAACCTTTTTTCATAACATATTGTTTTTCTTCGATGTTTACTTTTTAAATTTAACGTTACAAGATCGCATTTTATCTATATATATATATATATATATATATATATATATATATATATATATAACATTTATTCTTGACAAAAAAGAAGCATGGAAGTGATCATCATCCTTTGTAACTGACTCCTCCCACAAACTGCAAATACTGCAATCACTCATTCGGAATTATAGTCGGTATCATCGGTTTCATAGGCATCACCGGCATCTAAAATAGGATCGGTATCGGTATCTTGATCATCGTTTTCTTGATCTTCTCCAATTGGGATGGGTATATATACCCTTGGTATATAGCAGCGGCAACCCTCATCACTACGATGACAGGGGTCAATGTAATGAGGACACCTGCAAGGAGGTGGGCAAAATGGCTCGTCACGCGAGCATGGATCGTGAATGCAATTTTCATTCTCAACTTCATCTGAATCTGAATCTGTACAAACAGAAAGATTAATTAATGCTTCAAACAAAATATCTAATGTTGTGGACCAAAAGGAATGGCTGGAATGCTAGCTATGTGGTGTTTCAGACCTTTGACATTAGATTTTCAACATTTGCATGGATCATTTTTAGAAGTCTTCTTTTAAATTAGATTGTAGCCTATGGAAAATGAATCCGTTATATATATATTAAAAAATAGGGAGAAGGGGCCACATGGACAAAAAAATTAATAAATGGGTCTGGAAGGACAAAAGCAATATTTTTTCATGATTATAAAGGACAAAAATCAAAATTGTTACTTTAAAATTGTTACTTCACGTGTTAATGTTTCTTTGTGTTTCACAATTGTTACTTCATATTTACTCTATTCCACATTTGTTACTTCATATTTGTTATTTTATAATTGTTACTTTTGTCCTTATTAAATTACAGTTTCCTTCTATCCCGATTTTTTGATAATTTTATCCTTCTGGACAAAATTCTATTAAAAAATAACCCTTTTATTAATAAGAAAGAGTACAACCTTATGCGCTTCTGGAGCGGAAAATCCCGAAGCAAAAATTACAAAATGGAATAGTAACAGAGAAAATACGACAAATTAACCAGAAACCAACCCAACCGCATAATGCAAATAAGGCCATCTCCAATGGTAGGTTTATCTTTTTCCTTAAAACTTTTACAAAAGGTTTATACCATTGGAGTTTTGATGATTGGACAAATCTTTACACAAAAGCTTGGTAAATGTAGAGTGGTTCAAAGCTTGAAAAAGCTGCAATGTTTGTGTCTTTTTTTTTTGTAAGTTTGTGTGTAGTAGAAAAAACTTATGTGTAATGGGTTCATTTTATAAACCTTTATAAAATGTTTATCTGTTGTAGAGAAAAAAGTTTTATACTGAAAAGATTTATACGTATATGACGTGACATAGGCATAAAGCTTTTAAAATGTTTATGAATATAGATGCTCTAAGATATAAATGCACGGTGAGCAAAGCAAGCCCCATCAGGAGCATGATGATGCCTAAGAGCATTGATCTTACTTTCGTTGTAGCCATATGCATGTCTTCAAGATCGGTATTAAATGAAACTAATTTTGTTTCTCTGAAAAATTAAAGTGAGATATGTTGAAAACTCATTATTAGCTTCATACCTATTTATACTAATTGTGTGATTCATGTCCATTGACTCGGAACACACATGGTTAAATTCACGTAGAGTAGACACCAAAATATTCTTTACGTTTTAAAAGGACGTCCCATTTTGGGGTCCACTTTTTAAAATTCATATATATATATATATATATATATATATATATATATATAACTATATTAATATTAATATTTTAAAAATTTAAAAGAGCCAATGTGTTTTCCCTTAGTGATTCCTCCTCGGATGTTTCCTAAAAAAAAAAAGTTTCTACATAATTTAATATAGTTTCATATTAAAATAATTTAATATTTTCCATTAAAAAAACATTCACGTGAAAACAATATGATGAAATAAAAGAAAGATTATCATTGCAAAAAAGATTACGTTAATAAAAAATAAAATAAAAACTAGATAGGATTGAGGATTACGTTAATAAGCATTGCAAAAAAAAAAAAAGAAAGTTATATTTTCAATAAAAAAAACAGTCACGTGAAACACTAAGATAAAAAAAAGGATTAGCATTGCGAAAAAAAGGATTACAATAATAATAATAATAAAACTATACTATTCACGTAAGTGTTTTTTTAACCAGTTTTATTCCATAGAATATTCACGTAAGTGTTTCTCAATTGATTTTTTTAACCAGTTTTATTCCATAGAATATTCACGTAAGTGTTTCTCAATAAATGAATACATTAAATCATTATCTCATTATCTCAGCAATAATCATTATCTCAATAATAATAATTCATTATGTCCACAATTTAATATATTTTCAAACGTAAGTGACTAATTTCATTAGAAAAAAAGAAGTGTAATAATTTTTTTTTGGCGGGCACGTGTACTAATTTCTATGTCTACCGTCTACAAGGCGCTATAATTATATTATACTGTATAATTTATTTTGTCTAACCAATTTTATCATTTTTGTCATTACACTAACTCAATGATTATCATAGATCAAACTGATAGGATTGATTAAATCATTATCTCATTGTTGTATTATATGATTAAATTTATCTAATCAATTTTTTTCTTTTTCTCATTACAACAAATCAATATTGATAGAGCAGCACACGTGAAGGGTTTCCTATCTAGATCAATAATCAATTTGTTCTACCAAAAAAAAAAAAAAACCAATGGTCAATTCGTTACTATTATATTGTTTTCCTATTCTAAATATTTCCTTCTCCTACCATTGATAGTATTTTCCTCCCATTTGTTATAAAAATATACTCGCACGTTTAATTATGACCTATCTTGCACCATTATCATCTTATTGTTTGTTGTCACAAGATTCTAAATATTCAGGGCCGACCCACCTTGAAAGCGGAGGAGGCGGTGGGCTTAGGCCCAACGGTGCCGGGAGCCCAACATTACACGTTTCGTTAAAAGAAAAAAAAATCCGTGTAGATCCAATCCGATCTAACCTAATATAATGTGTTAATTTTTTTTATTTGAATTGATAAAGGCCCAAAAAAATTATTGTATCTACGAATGTTAAAAACGTGATGTTGAAGTAATATTTTATAAGTATGTTTTTTTGGAAAAAAAAAAAAACAATTTCGAACTAAAAAACCTAATTCGGCGACATGGCTTTAGGCCCAAAAAAACACCAAGGGCGGCCCAGTAAATATTTTATTCCTTTTGGCAGACTTTCGGATCAAAAGAGACACTGTCCGTCATCATCTTAGATTAGATGTTAGTATCCAAAATAGTCATTAGAAATAATACGTATTACTTTTGCTAGGGACGTGAAGTTTTTCTAGACATTAAACGCTATTGCTTCAAGTTACAATCTCGAAACATATTCCAATTAGGTTTTGATGTTGTGTGCATATATATAATACTATTAATCCTGGTGCGCTTCGTTTCAATTTTCATCGTTTGATTTATTGTTTGCAAGTGGATTTCGTTAAACCGATTTGTGTTAAATTCTGTTTTAGTTTGTTTGTTTCTTGGGTTTTATTTTATATTGGAATTTTTTTAAATGCAAAAAAAGGCAAATAATTACCGACCTCAATAGGGCTTGTGCAAAAAAGTTAACAGATAGATAGAGAGATACCAACCAGGGAGGTCCCAGGGTTCTTATTTGTAGAGATCAACTTCGGGGATGACCTCAAGTTCAATGTTACAACAAGGACATGCACATACTCTACGTTAATTACAACACAACATGCATGCACGCAACTTAGAGCAGGAACGCTCCACATCTAGTGCATTTTCTTAGTATAATTTAAATTGTTATTCAATGTGTAATAATGGAATCAATTGTGAAGGTAATTAAGCTGATGCAATTACCATCCTCATAGACAGTGGTGCATCTCACACTTTCCTAGACCAACAGGTTGCCAAGGAGGTGCAGTGTGACATAATCGACTCACTACATGTTAATAATCACAGTAATAGATATGAACAGAATGATGAGTGAGTTTAAGTGTCCTAACTTGCCATAGATCATGCAAGGGGTTAACTTCCAATAAGATGTGAGATTGATGAAGTTGAGAGGATGTGGCATGGTATTAATGGTGGATTGGATGAAATGGTACAATCCAATGGTCTTGACTTCAACAATCATAGATGGTTTTAACTAACAAGAGAGAACAAATTAAGCCGAGAAGCTACACATAAGAGGCTTAACTTAAGATTATTAGTTGTAAAATCATTACCAAGGAATTTAGAAAAGGGAACTATGGACTCCTCGGGTGCTAAAATTTGATATAAAAACATGCCATGAATTTTGTGCGTATTGAACTTACTCATGTTTTAGAAGATTATCATGACGTGTTTGCAATTTTCCAAGGATTGCCATCGAAGAAGGGCTATGAGCATCCCATAAATTTGAACGAAGGTGTTGGACCTGTGAAACTAAAACCTCATAGGTATGCTCACTGTCAAAAGGATAAAATAAAGTAGTTGGTGGATCAAATACTACTACAGGGGATTATACAGCACAATAGTAGTCCATTTACATCACTCTTGTTCATTGTGAAAAAGAAAAATGGAACCTTGAGATGTTGTGTGGATTACAGAAGGTTGAATGACTTGAATGTCAAAGATAGCTATTGTATTCCTCTAATTGCTGAATTGTTGGATGAGTTAGAGTGTGCTGGGGCTTTTTCAAGAATAGACTTGAGGTCTGGATTCCATCAGATTCGATGACGGAAGATTCTGTCCAGAAGACTGCCTTTGTAACTCATCATAGCCGATTAGAATTCAAAGTGATGCCATTTGGGCTCACAAATGCCCCAGCCACATTCCAAAGAAGTCTGATTGAGATGTTGAGACCTTGACTGAGGAAGTTTGTGATGGTATTTTTCTTATGACACCTTAATCTTCACTCGACATGGCTTCCCACATACATCTTAAAGTGCATCTAGAAGTTTTAAAGAAGAACCAATACTATGCTAAATTGTCCACATGCTCTTTTGGGCAAACCAAAGTGGAATACTTAGGCCATATCATACATGAGGGTGAAGTGCATGCTGACCCAAGAAAGATTTAAGCCATGTCGGATTGGACCCAGCCCTATAATGTGGCTGAACGGAGAGGGTTTTTGGGCCTAACAGGTTTCTATAGGAAATTTGTGCCCTATTGTAGGATTATTGTTAAGCCCTTGAATGACCTAATCAAGAAAGACGGGTTTTGTTGGTCACAGAGTGCCTCAGAAGCATTCTAGAAACACAATGAGACCATGTGCAAATCGCAAGTACTTTTCTTCCAAGATTTTGGAATTCCATTTTGCTTTTTTGCATTGAAACAGATGCATGTGGAAAAGGCTTAGGAGCTGTTTTACTACAAAACAAGAAACTTGTGACTTATCTAAGCAAGGCCTTCAACTATAAGAAGATGAGATTGTTCATCTACGATAAGAAACTCCTGACACTCTCCATTGCAATAACTAAATGGAAGCCATTTATTCAAGGCATGCCCTTTGTCATCAAAACTGGTCAATGGAGTATTGATATGCCAAAATCGACAAATCCCCGCCGATTCCAGAAAAGAGACATAAGCCCAGTAACGGATAGGGTCCTCGGCCCAGCACCGCCTCACGCTATCACGATCCTCATCATTAGTCAAGGCAACGGGAATGAAGCAGCAAACAGCTAGCTCGATACAAAGCATTATGGGGCAGACCCGCTCGCCCCTCCAGCTCACCATCATTCAATGCAAACAAACACAACACAACTAAGCAACAAAGTTCATGTACGACGCTCTTAGGCCGAAGGCTCTCTGCCTACCGGAGGCTCTCTGTCCACCATAGGCTCTCTGTCCGCCAAGGGCTTTCAGCCCTACAGGCTCGTAGTCTGCCAGCTGTCCTGCTCTCACAAGCTGGCCAGCTCCAGGCCTCTATATATATCACCTTCACCTCCATTAAAAAAAGGGCTCTCTCTCATTTTCCAGAACTACGCATGGCTTGATTCCTGAAAAAATGTACGTAGGCATCTTTTCAGGCTCAGCTCATAATCCCCCCAAAACACAATATTTTCCTCATCTTGTTCTTGAGCGCCGCCGCACAACCACCAGAGAAATGACTCATTCTAGTAGATATCCATCGTTAAACCTCTCAAACTTGTTGGTGATATTTTCGACATCATCAGTTGGCTCCGTTACCAGGAAATCGACTTTTTCAGCTTTTTCCAGTCAGATATAGAATTTCATGACGGCTTTTTTCCAGCTCCGAAGGCCCCGAACCACCCATTTTTGGTTTTCCAGTTGAACCCTCAACGGGATCTTCATCCAGTTCATCCGGATTTCCAAATCCTCAGGCTTTCAACAAGATCAATTCCCAGACCTTCAAACCTTCAACAAGATCTACATCTAGATCCTCAAATATTCAACAAGATCTACATTTAGATCCTCAAATATTCAACAAGATCTTCATCATAGCATCAAGTAAGTGGTAGCACCTACTAGCTTTATGCAAAATCCTTGGGTTTGTGCTTGAATCACCACTGCTCCCATTGAGTTCTCTTCAAAACTTAATCAGCACTTCTCTGTTCATCTTTTCCGGTGAAAAACAAGTATATAGAGTGGTCCTTTAGCTTTTTCATTAAGCTTGCATACGTTTAGAAGCAAAAGCGCACAATCCGTAGAGTTTACATTTGATTTATCACCACACTATGGATTATTGGATTTTCCGACGTCACCCTCGTGGGAACCGCCAACGGCTCACCGGAGACACACCCAACCACTTGTTTAGGGCTGTCAGATCCATACTTGATTAGCTGTCGGAGCATGATTTGTTCTTTAGCGCAAAAGCAAGTCAGATAGTACGATATAGTTGGTGGCAAGGACAAATCCATGGGGCCGACCAGAATGAGTCCGCCTAGTATAAGGCCGACAGAAATGGGCTCTCTAGATATGAGGCTTCCAGAAATGAGCTCTCCGGATACGAGGCCGCCAATATGAGCTTGCCAATATGAGCTTGCAAGAATGAGCTCCCAAGCTCTTAGAGTTACGAGCTCTCAAGCTATGAGCCCGGCAAGAATGAGGCGTACCAGAATAAGGCCGCCAAGAATGGGGCCGACCCGAATGAGTCCGATAGAATGAGGCCACCAATATGAGCTCACCAGAATGAGCTCTCAAGCTCTCCAACAACGAGCTCTCTCATTGCAAGATCTCCTGACAAGTTACTTGCGATCTCAAACAAAGGGGCCGCATTGGAAATTTCAAGACAGGCACCAAGTTTTTGATCTCGACATCCATTTCAATCAAGCTCACCGTGAAATTCCCTCAGTCTTTCTTGAAACAAGGGGGCCGCATATCGAATTTTTTGATTCAGTCATCGAGCTCATAAAAAACAAGTAAGACTTTCAGTCCAGTTATTTTTAGCAAGTTTGATGCTTTAATGTCCTCGACCTCACCAAAAACGAGGGGGGCCATATGTATATATATGTACAGATATGTCGGACCCATATAGCGGACTCGGAGAAGGTGAGATATTTCGAGCAAAGGTAAAATGCAAAATCGGGGCAAAAAGGACGCCGAAGCGTATTAGGAAAAACAAACAGGGAAGCGAAAAAGAGATGAACTCACAAATAGGGTTTCAAAATATGCTCTGAAAGGCAAATTATGATATATTATTCAAGTTTGATTAAAATCATCCCACAAGCCGGGATTTTGTAGCTGCCCGAATACGATACGTTCCGAAAATATAAAATACAGAATTTATTACGGAAATAAATCAGTGTGGAAATCAAGATGCTGAAATCATGGACTTTCCTAAGCGAATGAATCCGGAATCGGATCTTCATTGAATTCGTAAATAAAATAAGAAAAATGTGAAAAACGTGCAAAAGTCTTTGATGTCCGAAAAAGAAGGGAAAACAGCTGATTTTGGCTTTGAAACGGCCATGAACCGCCTTTGGCGGTTAACTATGTCATCGGCATCTGATAGAGCTTTCTGAAATGGGGTTTTGCGCGCAAAACGGACATCGGGGCCGAAAGTTACGGCCAAAATACTAACACCTGTCCAAACGCTCCCCTTTTGTCCATGTATTCGACCGCAATCAATGTGGAATATGTTGGTCCCTTGAAAAGGCTTTGGTTAAGTTTAGAAGGTGGGGGGGGGGGGTGAATAAACTTAACACTTAAAACTTTTGGAGTTAACAAACTCAGCAACTTCAGCAACCTGCTGACTGCTCAGTAGTCTGCTGACTGTTGATTTCACTGAATTTGTGCAGCGGAATATATTCAAATTAAGCCTTATTACTTGTTGTTAAAATATGATACCAAGTATTAGATACTAAGTAGTGTAAGTGTGTGATTCAGTTGCTAGTTTCAGTTGATTGATGTGCTAGATATACTAAATGCTGAATATAAGTGCAGAAAGTAAGTAGGCAGATTTTATAGTGGTTCCAGGTGGTGTAATCCTGTCAGTCCACTCTTCTCCTGTGATGTTGGAGGAAATTCACTAGAGATTCTTGAGGTAGCAGTTACAAAAATCCCTAAGTTGTTTGTCCGTCACCAATAACTATGGCTTCACAAACTGAACACTTGGAACAGGTAGGATTGCTGCTCCAAAGTCTTCCACTGGTCCTTGAAGGGTAGGATTGCCTCTTCACCAGCTCCACCACAAACAACAGTCCTTGACACCCAAAGATGCTTCACTGTCTTCAGTAGATTCTTGTAAAAGAAAGTTTGAATCAAGTAAGTGATTCAGCTTTCAGCAGCTTGATCATGATGATATGATCAGCAGCTTGATGTCTTCAAGTATGTAAACTTGATGTAGCTTGAATGCAGATTACACTTGAAGAACTTGACTAGATCAGTAGCTTTAAGTTCAGTAGGGTCAGCAGGGTGATTTCTTGATCAGAATTCGAAGCTCAAGACTATCTATTGTTTTTCCTTAATTTTCATCATCTGTAACTGAATTAGGAGTCCTCTATTTATAGGTAGGAATCCTTGTGACTTATGTTTGAAATTCAAACATAGCCATTTCAGATTTGTCCCATCTTGACTTGCTTTTTGTCCCTGTACATAGTACTGACACTGTCAGACTGGTTTTTGACAGTTTACAGTCTGTCCACCCTTTGAATTGTATCCATTGGATAATCCTCTGTATCTTTCCCACGTTCATTTGATCTTAGCCATTGATTTGTTTGATAAAAACAGAGGTTGTTACCTGTCCTTATCCTTGTATTCTTTCAATGTAACCTTGATTAAATCGAAATATGTATTCAGCAGGTTCCCGTGAACATAAGTATGCTGACATGCATATTAGTCAACTGATCCATATTTTGCTGTGTTTAAAAACACTTCAGCTAACTGTCTTTTATCTAACTTTTATTTATGAAGTTAGATTACACCATTTTGATTATAACTAAGTTCCAATCACTATTTTACTTATGGAACTTAGACCTTGTACACAAGGTATATGTAATCAGTTTAGGTCATCACCGACTTCCCTAAATTCTGATTCCATATCCTTGACTTTAATTACTAAGTTTGATCCCTTAGCCTTCAATAACTGAGTTTGAGCCCTCAGCCTTCAGTCTTCAGCAGGTTCCTAAACTAGTCTACTGACTCAGGTACCTTACTGAAATGGACAAGTCTGCTGATGTAAGTCAGCTGACCATTTACAGTGCTTGTTTGATCAAACCTATACAAAGATCAAACTCTAATAAGCCTATACATTTGATCTAGACATCTTTTTGCCTTTGCTCTATAACAACTAGTCTGGCACTCATCACTAAAACATAAAATAAGTCCAACAATTTCCCCCTTTTTGGTGATGATGCCAATACCCTCCTTACAGCAAAGCAAAAAGATTAAAAACGAAAACAGAACAAATTCAGTCATTTCTCATTATAATCATATTTGTTCAAAAGTAGTACACTCTAGATTTAGCAAATAATAAAGCAGATAAGGTATGCTGATCTAGTGTCTTCTTTCTCTTTCTTGTCTTTCCTTCTCCTGCTGCTCATGATAAGCTCTTTCTCTAACCATTTCTCTCATCCATTCATTTTCAATAAGAGAGAAATCAATGTGAGGAGTCACTTCTTTCCACCATTTATTTGCCTCAGGTAGAGTATGGTTGATCTGATGTACTCTAAAGCCTAAGCGCATGTATACTTCTTTAAATTCATTCAGTGATTCCTTTGCTGATGTGGTAGGTAAACTCCTTCCACCTCTACCACCTCTTCCACCTCTGCCACCTTTGGATCTCATGGATTTGACTCTTGCTTCCCAAAACTTCAAACCCAAAAAGGAGTTTAGACCTTCATGAAAGACCTTGTCATGATAAGATCTCCGCTTATTATAGTACAGTTTCTTGTACTCATTGAAAAGATCATCAGTAAGTGAAAGTCTGCCAGGTGCAGGCTCTCTATAAGCATTTCTATCAGCTTCCCATCTTTTCTGTGTAAAGATCATAGCAGCCTCTTTTCCTATAGCGGTCTGGCTCTCTTTCCCCTTATTGACATCATCAACAAAACGGGACAGCAGGCCATGAACACTTTCCTGTGTGATTACTAAATTATTCAGCTGACCCTCCATAATCTCAGTTCTAGTGTCAACTGCAGTAATCCTTTCTTGCATTGTTTGCTCTAGTAGATTGATCCTCTCAGTGAACTTAGGATCCAATCCAACAGGTTGAAGTGTTCCAGCAGATTCAGCCATAGCAGGCTTTGGTGTCTCAGCAAGTTTATCAAGTTTTTGTGGAATAGAGGCAAATTGATCTTTCAAAAACTTGTCCTTCAGTGTATTACCTTGTTTAATCCCTTTCACATCTTGGGCAAGGTTAGCAAGAGCATACTGAGTGGAGGTAATATTGGAGGCAACAGTTTTAGTGGTCCTCCCTCTAATTTCCACCAGATTCATCAAATCTTCAAACCTCTGCTCTTGCCTATCAAGTTGAGTTCTTAACCTTGTTATGTCATTTATGACAGTCCTCAACTCATCCAAAACCTCTGCTGGTACTCCACCAGCCATATGTCCAGCAGCTTCATCAGAAATGACATTGTATTGTGCCCTCTGGCTGCTGACAACCATGGCCCAGCTCATATCTCTCCCAGCAGGGTTAGGACCCTAGAACTCCTCTAGGATATGATCTAGGGCAGGTTCCTCAAAAATGGGTACAAATGCCTGTTGTGGTTCATCAGCAATATGTTCTTCTACAGGCACTTGAAACTCCTTATCACTGTAGTCATAGTCCAGCAGCTGCTCATCCTCATCAATAACAGCAGTCTGCTAACCATATTTCCCTATAGTGGTCTTGTCTCTAGTAGGCTCCACTACACCAGCCTGTTCAACAATAACAGCAGGGGTTTCCTCCAAACCCATAGATAGTTCCAACCTATGTCCAGGTGCTGTTTGAACCTCAACAACCTGTACCTCCTCAACCAGCAATGGTGATCCTTCAAATCCCATCACCATGTCCAATCTTTGTGCAATCACTGTCTGCTCCTCAGTGATCAACACTCTCTATACAAGAATTGCAGGGAATTCAACCATATTTTCTTCTTGAAACCCTCTAGCATGAGCAATCCTTCTTAGAGTATTAGCAGTTTTGGATAAGGTGCTCTCAGTGTCAATCCAGTCTTGATATTGAATTGAATCCTCAGAACTGACATCAGGTTCACTAAGATTAGTAATCCTTTCTTCATCCAAATCTACATTCTGCTGATCCTCAGGTTGTTCAACAGATTCAACAACAAATAAAGCATCAGACACACCAACCAGCCTATTTGCACCAATATGTATACCCTCATTGATTAGTTCCTCCAGATCATCCATGGTAAGATCCTCCAGATCTTCCTCCATTTGACTAGTCTGCTGGCCCTCAGCAGACCTACCAGTATCAGTGGACTGTTGCATACTTGGTTCATTTAATAATGCAGTCCCACTGACTCCTCCTGGACCAGAGGGATGGTCATCACCAGAATCAGATGATGAAGAGTCATCACTATCTGATTCATCTCTAGAATCTCTGAATTTGATACCCTCTTCCTTCTTTTGCTCATCAATAAGATCCATTATCTTGCTTCCAACAAAGATGTATCAACCAGATCAAGTGGGTTTTCCACTCCTAACTTTCCAAAAGCTTACTCCTCAAAATCTGTCATTGGTTCAGCAGCTGATTTTTGACTTTTATAAAATCCGAACTTCCACTGATAGTAATCAGCCACTAGTTGGAGCTTTGGATCAACATACCCCTCTTTCTTCTTCTTCTCTTTCCTCTCAAAGGGCATTGTTGGCTTTCTAGGAGCTGTGTGTCCACTCTGCTGACCTCTAAAGGTCCCAACAAGCAGAGTCAGAGTTTCTTCAACAGATGCCTCTAGGTCAGTAGGTTGCTCAGATTGTACATTAGTGCCTACTACCTCCATCTGTTCCACACTGGGTTCCTCCTGGCTTACATGCTCATCATGAGGGTTAGTAACAGATTGTTCTTCCCCCTGAACTATTGCAGAACCAGCAGGGTCTTGTACAGTCGTTTCAATCACCACAGCAAGTGTAAACTCAGTAGTCTGCTGTGGCTCTTCAACAAGTTGCTCAACAACTTGTACAGCTTCAGTTGGCTCAACAGCCTCTATAGGGGTGGATTCAACAACTTCTACAGCAGGCTCAGGTTCAGCAGTCTGCTGTGATTCTCCAGTAGGTTGCTCAACAAAAACCTCTATTATCTCAGTAGGCCTAATAGTTGTCAAAGGTTCAGCTTCAATAGCCTTTTCTTCCTCTTCTTCTCTTTGTGCCTCTAGAATCCTTAGTTGTTTCCCCTTTCCATGCTTCTTCTTCTTAGCAATTTCCTTCACCCTCTTGGAAATTTGCTCAGATTCTACTTCAGCAGCTTTTCTCTTTCTACCATCTGCCTTCTGTTGCTCTTTCAAAATATCAGCAGCAGATTTTTGCTTTGTGACAGCAGGGTCAGTAATCTCAATCTCAACTGGACCCTCAGCAGACTCAGCAGTCTCTGCTGTTTGCTTCCTTGTCTTCCTAGGCTTCAACATTTCTATGATCTTTCTAGTATCAGTAGCCTTTCTCTTCTCAGTAACCTTCTTAGGTGCAGTAGGCTTAACAATTTGCTTAACCTGCTCACCACCAGTATCATCATCTCCACCATCATCATCACTTTCTGTAGCCTCATCATCTACATCTTCATCATCATCTAATCCAGGAATAGGAGTAGCAACTTCTGGCTTATATCTGGATTTGTTAATATTTTGAGATGAAATATCAGGTATCTGAAAATGATTCAACAAGGTCTAAATCAGTAGACCTAAGGGCTTGGTCTTGGACTTCCTTACACCGTCTCTATCTTCAGTAAACACCTTCTTCATATAGTGTATAAAGAATCCAGCCCAATCAAACTTCATACTTCTGCAGATGATGATCAGCAGGTCTATTTTGGGTCTAGACAGTGTATCTAGACTCCCAATGAATCCCAATATGGTTTTGGCAATTAATTTGCTCAGCAGATTATACTCATATCCAATGTGCTTCACATTAATGCCTAGATTTGAAGGTATTTTCTCATTCATTTTTATTGCATCCACAAACCTCATTCTTGGTAGATTCATTGCCTCTGGATTGGTGGGGGCATTATTTCCAGGTCCAAAATGAAATACCTCTCTCAGTAGATCTGAAGATATTTCAATCTCTCTTCCATTAACTATTGTAGTGAAGGACTCTCTTCCTTCATGTATAACAATATTCCTCCAGAATTCCAATACATTGATATATGAAATTCTCTCCAGTCTTCTATTGATAACATTCTCTAAGCCAGCAATCCATCTGATTCTTCGTCCTATGTTAATTGCTAGTTCAGTAGAGTGACAGTCAGTCACATAACCTCTTACACTTTGACTGGTGCCAATATGAACATCATCTTTGTTTGCCATTATAAGTGAATGAGATGAAGAAGAAAGCTTTCAAATCTGCGTTCACACAAGATATTTGCAGAGAAATTGCAATTTGAGAGTTGTATGTATCCTCTGTGTAAATGTCTGTATATAAAGCAGAGAGTTGTGGGTTGTAACTGTCAGACACGTACTGTAGCATTAACCACGATTAAATTTTGAGTGAATGTCATCTTGCCACGTGTCCCATGACAGACCCATAACGGATTGTAACCGTTCGATCATGTAACTGCGGTTATAAAGATGAAATAAATATCCAGCTATTTTGCTTTTTGACTTTGGCAAGTTTGACTGAGTAACGTTTATTTCAGTATCCTTGTCATCAGTAGACTTGGCTTAGCAGCCTGCTGACAGAATTACTCTGCTGATATTCAATTCCTCTTGCTTTGTCCAACTGATAATACAAGATAAAGTTTAATACCAATGACTGATCTGTCAAGTGAGCTCACCCAACATTACAAAGACCAATCCCTTGGCCAACTTCATTTGCTAAATTGTCCAAACATAAATAAGTACATGGAATTGTTGATACCAATGACTAATCTGCTAAGTGAGCTCACCCAACATAGCAAAGACTAATCCCCTTGGTGAATTCCAGTACATTGCAGATTAAAACCGTATCAGTCAACTTTTATAATTCCAAGTTCAGTCCTTAGTTTAGCAAATCTTTCACTATCCAGTGGTTTAGTGAAAATATCAGCAAGTTGATCTTCAGTAGGGATGTAAAGAACCACCACATCTTTCTTTTCAACATGATCTCTTATAAAGTGATGTCTCACATCAATATGCATGGTTCTTGAGTGCAAAACAGGATTTTCTGTGATTGCAATCGCATTTGTGTTGTCACACAAAATTGGAATTCCTTTTTCTTCAATTCCATAATCCCTTAATTGTTGTCTTAACCAAAGTATTTGTGCACAACAACTTCCAGCAGCAATGTATTCAGCCTCAGCAGTGGAAGTTGATATGGAATTCTGTTTCTTACTAAACCAGGAAACCAGTCTATTTCCCATCAATTGACAGGTTCCTGTGGTGCTTTTTTTTTTTATTTTATCAATCTTGCATCCAGCATAATCAGAATCTGAGTAGGATAAAACTTTGAAGCTTCCATCTTTTGAATACCATATCCCTACTCCCAAAGTCTCTTTTAGATACTTGAGAATTCTTTTTACTGCAGCTAAATGACTTTCCTTAGGTTTTGATTGAAATCTTGCACAAACTCCTACAACAAATGATATATCAGGTCTGCTGGCAGTAAGGTACAACAGACTGCCTATCATCCTTCTGTATAAGGTCTGATCAACATCTTTGCCTTCTTTGTCTTCATCCAGTCTAATGTTGGTACTCATAGGAGTTGATACCTTGGTGCTGTTTTCCATACCAAATTTCTTCATTAGCTCCTTGGTATACTTGGTTTGATGAATGAAGATCCCATCTTTCATCTGTTTGACTTGTAAGCCCAAGAAATAGTTCATTTCTCCCATCATGCTCATTTGGAATTTGCTTTTCATCAAATTAGCAAAATTTTCACATAGTGATTCATTTTCAGAGCCATAAATTATTTCATCAACATAAATCTGTACCAGCAGGGTGCTGTCTCCTTCATTGATTCTGAAAAGAGTCTTGTCAATGGTACCTTTGGTAAAACCATTGTCCACCAAGAATTGAGATAGAGTCTCATACCATGATCTTGGTGCTTGTTTCAAACCATAAAGTGCTTTATTGAGTCTATACACTTTATCTTCTTGATCTTTAACTTCAAATCCATGAGGTTGCTGAACATAGACCTCCTCTTCCAGAATGCCATTCAAAAATGCACTTTTGACATCCATCTGATATACCTTGAAGTTTTTATAAGCAGCATATGCCAAGAATAATCTGATAGCTTCCAATCTTGCAACAGGGGCATATGTCTCATCAAAATCTATTCCTTCTGCTTGAGAATAGCCTTTTGTTACTAGTCTGGCCTTATTCCTCACAATGGTACCAGATTCATCCAATTTGTTTCTGTATACCCATTTTGTACCAATTATATTTGCATGATTAGGCCTTTCCACTAGTGTCCAAACTTGATTTCTTTCAAATTCATTCAATTCTTCTTGCATAGCAATTATCCAATCTGGATCTGATATTGCTTCTTCAACAACTTTAGGTTCCATTTGAGATAGAAAACAAGTAAACATTGCTTCTAATTGTCTTCTAGTCCTCACACCTTGCTGTATGTTGCCAATAACTTGTTCAGCAGGGTGATCCCTTAACCATTGTGGATTCTAGTTAGATTGATTCTCAGGAATATCTTCTTCAGTAGGGTCTGCTGTTACTTCAGGGGGTTCAGCAGATCCTTGAACTGCTTCAGTTGTTGCATCAGTAGTATTACCATCAGGGTGTTCAGTAGGGGCAGATTCAGATATCTTTAGCTCATTTATCCTTTCCAAAACATCAACACATTCTAGATCAGTGACTTGTTGATTCTCAGCAGGTTCTGGAGCTTCATCTTCCATTCCAGTAAACTTTGGTTCATCAAATACAACATGTATTGTTTCTTCATGTTTCAGTGTCCTTTTATTCAGTACCCTGAATGCCTTGCTGACTGAAGAATATCCCAAGAAGATTCCTTCATCTGATTTTGGTTGGAATGTCTTCAATTGCTCTTTATGATTCAAAAAAAAAAACATTTGCTTCCAAATGGATGGAAATAGGATATATTAGGTTTTCTTCCATTCCAAATCTCATAAGGTGTCTTTAGCAGCTTCTTGTTCACTGAGGTTCTGTTTTGTGTATAGCATGCTGTATTAACTGCTTCAGCCCAATATCTTTCAGGTAATAATGCTTCACAAATCATGTCCTTCCTGCTTCTTTCAAAGTCCTGTTTCTTCTCTCAGCAACCCTATTTTGCTGAGGTGTACCAGCAGCAGCTAGTTGATGTAGAATACCATTCTGCTCACAATATTCTCTTATGACTTTATTGAGAAATTCATTACCCTTGTCTGATCTGATCTTCACTACTGTTAAACTTTTCTCATTTTGCAATCTCTTCAAAAGTTCAGGCATCTTTTGATGTGTTTCACTTTTCTTGTTCATGAATACCACCCAAGTGTATCTTGAATAATCATCCACAACTACTAAAGTGTACATCTTTCCAGTTACACTTGTTGGTGTTACTGGTCCAAATAGATCCATGTGCATCAGCTCTAAAACTCTTTTAGTTGATTGCTTAGTTTTTGACTTGAAGCTTGATTTTGTTTGTTTACCTTGCTGACAGGCATCACATATAGCATCCTTCTTGAATGTGATCTCAGGTAAATCAATTACCAGTTTCTTCTTCACCAACTGATTGATATCATCAAAGTTTAGATGATTCAACTTCTTATGCCATAACCAATTAAGTTCTGACTTGGTATGCACAATCAGACATGTTTCTGGAACAGCAGTAGACCAATCCACTACATACATGTTTTGTTGTCTTCTTCCAGCCAACACAACTTGATCACCTCTTTCACTAATGACAATGCAGGTGCCTTTGTCAAAAGTGACCTTGTAACCCATGTCACAAAACTGTCCAGTGCTCAGTAGATTGTAGTCCAGTCCTTCCACATATGCAACATTCCTGATTGTTAATACATTTCTCACAAGTGTGCCATATCCTCTTGTGTATCCTGGTGTGTTCTTGTTGCCAAAATTCACTCTTGGACCATCTTTTTCCACAAAGTTTGATAAACAGTGCTTATTCTTTGTCATATGTCTGGAAAATCCACTGTCAAAGTACCAGACACCCTACAAAACAAAGTTAATGCATTTTAGGTACCCAAAACTGTTTGGGTCCATAATGGTTAGTGGTAAGCATGACCCTTGGCAAATTTCCATAAGGTCTTCTCTTAAAAGTGTCATACTTTTGTTCATACATGTATTCTACACATCCATAAGGTCTAACAATTGGTTGTGTAGGATTCACATATGCCTTCTGGCCTTTTGGTGTGTAATGCTGTTTGAAGTGATTTCTGTTGTTAGAAGAATTAACATTACCATTGGATTGCTGTTTGTTAGGAACAACCCTGTAATATGAAGTCTGCTGAGATCCCTGCTGAGGTCTTGTATAAGTCCTCTGCTGAGTCCATTGCTGAGGTTTTACCCTAGCATTATGGTTATATCTATTGTTTCTAGCAGTGGGGGCAGGAATATTCCAATCATCATCAGTAGGGAACAGTCTATGTTAGGAACATTTTATTATGTTTTGATGATGGCCATACTAGCTGTTATAGCAAGCCTGAAATAAGTTAGAATTCTCTGTATAAGTCTTTACTTAGAGTCTGACATGTTGTATAAGTTGAGTCAGACAAGTATTGTACTAGTTGGTAGGACGGCAAAGCAAAAACAGATATTTGGCAAAGGAAAGCCAGCCAAGCACCAGCAGAGAAGAAATAAGACATTATGATCTGACTTATAACCAAGGAAGTCTGTGATGACCTTGGATAATTCTAAGTCATGTTTTAAGTGATGAAACTCAATAGTCAAAAATGGTGTACACTGGTCTCATCCAAATCAAGGATCAGTGAAGTACAAAGACTCTTAAATAACTAGAACAAGAAGAAAACAGTGAATCGGCTGAGTACATTGACTTTCGGCAAAGAGAACAGCAAAGAAAGAATGAACGGCTAAGTCAGAAGGCTCACTCTACCGTTCTAAAAGCGGCGAAGAGACATTCACAAGATCAAATTTGATATACGATGAAGATTCGGAAGATCATGCATTAAATGCACAATCATTAAAGGATCAATCAAGGACGGATTTTCTGCTATACGTTTGAAGAAAGAATCCGATCACTGAAAACAAGGAGAATACAATTAAGGGGGAATCAAGAATGAAATCAAGGATTATTCCCTCATTAATATAGCCAACGGACGGAATTACAAAAATCAAGGTTATTCAAGGCTATAAATAGAAGGCATTGACATAAAAAGAAAATAACGATTCAAAAAGAAAGAAAGCAGAAACTCTGTCAATTTGAAAAGCCTTCTCTCTGAACTTACAAGGATACATCTAGTGATCAACTCAAATATCAGAACTACAAAGTCATATTCATAACTGAGATTGATCAAGCAAGTGTGTGAATCACATTCACATCAATCTGAAGCAACTGAATCAGAGGCAATCTGAGAAGGAGTTGAATCTATGATAGCTGTTGAAGGATTTTGATCTCAAGGAGCAGCAAAAGGAAGACTGAATCACTGAAGCTGTTGCAGTCAAGGAGTGATAGTCTTGCAGATTGTGAAGCTTGGGAATCCAAGGACAATCATACTATTGTATCTGTGAAAACAATAGTGAATTCCTCCAATCATCACAGGAGAAGAGTGGATTAAGGGATTACACCACCCTGAACAACTATAAGCCTTGTGTCAATTTAATTTCTGCAATTTACTTTATAGCACTTACTTAATCTGCCTACATCATAACTTATATCTGTGATTGTCTAAACTGATTTGAACAACATCATAGTAAGAAGGGACTTATCCGCTGCCCAAAAGCTTTTAAATAAAAAAAAGTTTTTGAAACTCCACTATAGTCATTCACCCCCCCTCTGACTATAGTTTCACCCTTCTCTGGGACCAACAATTGGTATCGGATCAGTGTTCCTAGCATCAGAACCTGTTCAGATCTAATTTCTGGTAACAAGGAGATCACATATTTTCAAAGCAGTTTTCAAATCTGAGTTTTCCATTCACTGTCATTTATATATTCAATTATACTGATGGATTCCTCAAACTTCTTATCAAAAGTACCTATTTTTAATGTTAACAACTTTGATGAATATAAAATAAGAATGCTATCTCATCTTGCAGCAACTCATGAAGAGATGCTGGATGTAATCAATGATGGACCAATCACAATCACTACGTGGTAGGAACATGAGCAGATCAAGGAAAGGAAATTGACAAACCTAAAAAGGATTGGACCAAGGATGACAGGAGAAGAGCAAATCTGGACTTTGTTGCAAAAGATATGATCTTGAAGACCCTAGACAGCAATATGTTCATGAGAATCAAAGACTGCAAAACAGCAAAGGAGATGTGGGACAAGCTATCATTGATAAATGAAGGATCTGAAGCAGTTAAAGAAAACAAATTATCTGTTGCAAAACAGAAATTTGAGAACTTCAAGATGAAGACTGGTGAATCCATTGATCAAATGGATAGCAGATTCTCAAGCATCATCAGTGAACTGCAACAGCTTGGACACACATATCCCCAGAAAGAAGTATGCCTGAAGATCTTGAGAGGACTACCTGAAAGATGGAAAATCATAACATCAGTAATCAGAGGAACTACAAATCTTGCAAGCACTGACACTCTGACACTGATGTCCTAGTTAAAAGCTCATGAATTCGAATTGAACGGTGAAGATGGTGCTCCGGCAGAGACACACAAAATCACTGCATTAGCTGCACCCCAGCAAAGTAACTTTGCCGAATGCATCAGCAAAGAGACACAAGAACTAAAAGAACATGTAGCTTTATTAGTTAAACGTTTTGACAGGTTTAAAAAGAAGCCATTCAAAGGAAGTTCAACATCAAACAAAAAGTCAAGCTCAAACAGAGACATGAAGAAGAAAGATGATGAATACAGATGCTTCAACTGCAATAAGAGAGGTCACTTCAAGGCTGATTGTCCTGAAGAAAATGACAAAGATGATGAAAAGAAGAAATACAAAGCATCTGAAAAGAGAAAGGGCAAGAAGGCACTCAAGGCAGAATCCAGCAGTGATAAGAATGAAGAATCATCTGATTCAGATGACAGTAATGAAGAAGACAACTCAGAAAATGAAAAAGCATGTCTTTGCCTCATGACCAAAGAATTGGATGAAGATGAAAGTGATAACTCAGACACTGAGGAAACAAACCTATGTTTAATGACTAAAGAATCAGATGAAACTGAGGTAACATCTAGTTCCTGTTCCTCATCAAATGCATCCACATCTAACACTGCACAATCTTCTAGTCTCCCATTAGATACAACAGACCTAGTTCAAAATCTCATGATTAAATTCGATGAAATTGAAAAGAATCATGAAATTCTGGAAAAGGAATGCAAGGATCTAAGAAAAGAGAATAAGAGGTTAAAGAAAGAACTGGATAAAGCAAAAGTTGAATTAACTAGTAAGGAGACCTACTTAAATGATCAACAAAAAGCAGATGATCATACATCTGTTATTAACAGATCGGTTAAGAAAATCTCCTCACCAGTAAAGGTAACCACTGCACCACTAAAAGCACCAGCTTACAAACCCTCAAAAAGGTTTGGATCCAGATCTGGTCTTGGCTACAACAGTCAAGATGAAAGTAGGAATAATGGTCAACACCATTCTAAATTCAGAACCACTAGTGGACCAAAATTTAGAAAGGGACAGACCATGATTCCAACAGATCATCCTGTTCCGGTGAAGTCAAAACCCAGTGTAGTGAAACAGCAAATCAAATCCTCATTCCAGTCAATCAAGAACAACTGGCATCTGAAAGGTAAAGGCAGACTTTACCCCTCAGAGGATGATTGGAATGTTGCACCTCCAAAATACAAGAGGAAACCATTCTATAAAATGCATCATGTGTTTAAGAAAAACCAATCTGTTCCTAGACACATGAAGCAAGAAAGGGTTCCTACTGCATATTGGAAAGTGAAGAAGGATGCAATGGCACCAAAAGGTAGAGAAAAGTATCAGAATACCTTCTGTAAAAATATTAGAAGCTATTATGCCATGCCTTATACATATGAAGTTGATGACTTCAATTATCCAAAAAGAAAACCTTTTGGATACACACTAGGTATGGGAGGCATGTTTGCTAACAAGTATGGACCCAAACAGTGTTGGGTACCTAAACCTAATTAATCTGTTTTGTAGGATGCCTGGTACATAGACAGTGGATGTTCCAGACACATGACAGAAACAAGAAATGGCTCACCGATTTCAAAGCTTTTGATGGACCCAAAGTCACATTTGGAGGAAAAGAAAACCCTGGCAAGATTAAGGGGAAGGCACAATACTCAAGAACAATCTAAAAATTCAAAATGTGGCATATGTCAAGGGACTTAACTTCAATCTGATGAGCATCAGTCAATTCTGTGACAAAGGCTACAATGTGCACTTCAACAAAGAAGGATGCAAAGTGATTCACAGTCAAACCAACACAGTAGTTCTTGCAGGTAGAAGACAAGACAACATGTATGTTGTGGACTGGAGAACAGCCAAGGCAGAAACTTGTCTACTTGTCAAGAATAATCAATCAACAAGCTGGATTTGGCACAGAAGATTAAATCACCTGAATTTCAAGACCATCAACAAACTATCAAAAAGCAAGCTAGTTGAAGGGTTGCCAGAGATCACATTCAAGAAAGAAAGTCTATGTGATGCATGTCAGAAAGGAAAGCAGATCAAAAGTTCATTCAAGTCAAAACCTTATCAATCCACAACTAGAATTCTACATCTGTTGCACATGGACCTTTTTGGACCAGTCACACCAGTAAGTGTGAGTGGTAAGAAATATACTCTTGTAGTGGTGGATGACTTCTCAAAGTACACCTGGACCATCTTCATGAACAAGAAGAAAGAAACACTCAAGAAGCTACCAGACTTGCTGAGAAGACTTCAGAATGAGAAAGAGCTAAAAATTATCAAGATCAGATCAAATAGAGGCACTGAATTTCTAAATGAAATTATCAGAACCTATTGTGAAGAAAATGGAGTACTACATCAACTATCTGCAGCAGGAACTCCACAACAAAATGGTGTAGCAGAAAGAAGAAACAGAACTCTCAAAGAAGCAGTCAGAACAATGATTGCTGAAGCATGCTTGCCAAAGAGATTTTGGGCTGAAGCAGCAAACACAGCATGTCATACACAAAACAGATCAATCATCAACAAATATCATGGAAAGACTCCATATGAATTATGGAATGATAGAAAACCCAATATCTCATATTTTCATATGTTTGGATCAAAATGTTTTGTCTTAAACAGGAACCAGCTGCATACCTTTGATGAGAAGGCTGATGAAGCAATCTTCATGGGATACTCAGACACCAGCAAAGCATTCTGAGTACTCAATAAAAGAACATTGGTGATTGAAGAATCAATACATGTGGTTTTTGATGAACCATATACAAATGGTGAAGATCTTCAAGACCAAGAAGAGAAAGCAGCACAGAGGCAAATCTATACAAATGCAACCATACCAGCTACTATCCTGAATCATCTTTTTGAAAATCAAGAGGAGCCATATATCAACACAACAGAAGAAGCACCTGAAGCTGAAGTTCATACTCAGCATGAAGGCATGGAAGCACCAAGTGTAGAAGAACTTCAACCAGATCTAAATTGGCTAAGAGACCATCCTGAAGAACAAGTTATTGGAGATATTCACACAGAAGTTAGAACCAGAAGACAACTGGAGTACATGCTAACTTGTTTTCTATCACAAGTGGAACCCAAGACTATAGATGATGCAATCCAAGATGCAGATTGGATCACAGCCATGCAAGAAGAACTAAATGAATTTGAAAGAAATGAAGTCTGGGAACTTGTTGATAGACCAGAAATGGCAAACATCATTGGTGCAAAATGGGTTTTTAGAAACAAGATGGATGAGCAAGGAACTGTTGTCAGAAACAAAGCAAGGCTAGTTGCAAAAGGCTATTCCCAAGCTGAAGGAATAGATTATGATGAAACTTTTGCTCCAGTAGCAAGATTGGAAGCAATCAGACTTTTTCTAGCATTTGCTGCACACAAAGACTTCAAAGTCTATCAAATGGACATAAAGAGTGCATTCCTAAATGGACTTTTGGAAGAAGAAGTTTATGTAGAACAACCTCATGGATTTCAAATTAAAGGAAAAGAAGACAAAGTATACAAACTCAAGAAGGCCCTCTATGGCCTCAAACAGGCACCTAGAGCCTGGTATGAAACACTATCACAGTTTCTGATCAAGAATGGATTCAACAAAGGAACTATTGACAAGACTCTATTTAAACTGGAGGAAGAAGCAAGCACATTGCTAGTACAAATCTATGTTGATGATATAATCTTTGGATCAGAGGATGAAAAACTGTGTGAGAAATTTGCAAACCTGATGAAGAGCAAATTTCAGATGAGCATGATGGGAGAATTAAACTATTTCCTTGGCCTTCAAGTAAAGCAAATGAAGGATGGCATTTTCATTAGTCAAGCAAAGTATACAAGAGATTTGATACACAAGTATGGGATGAATACAAGTGGCACAGCAGACACACCAATGTGTGCCAGAGTCATACTTGGAAAAGATGATGGAGGAAAAGATGTTGATCAGAAAATGTATAGAGGAATTATTGGATCATTATTATACTTAACTGCAAGCAGACCTGACATAGCATTTGCAGTAGGAGTGTGTGCAAGATTTCAAGCTCAACCAAAAGAATCACATCTTCTAGCAGCTAAAAGGATAATCAAATACTTGAAAAACACTATAAATGTTGGTATTTGGTATCCAAAAGATGGAGGACTTACATTGATATCATATTCAGACTCAGACTATGCTGGATGCAAAATAGATAGAAAGAGCACCTCTGGAACTTGCCAAATGCTAGGAACCAGACTAGTCTCTTGGTTCAGTAAAAAGCAAAACTCCATATCTACATCAACAGCTGAAGCAGAATATATAGCAGCAGGTAGCTGTTGTGAACAAGTACTGTGGATAAGACAATAGCTAAGGGACTATGGAGTGGAAGAGAGAACAATTCCAATCATGTGTGATAACACAAGTGCAATATCTATTACTGAAAATCCAGTATTGCATTCAAGAACAAAGCACATTGATGTAAGACATCATTTCATCAGAGACCATGTTGAAAAAGGAGATGTCATCCTAAAATACATACCCACTGAAGATCAACTGGCTGACATCTTCACTAAACCACTCAGTTATGAATATTTAGTATGTTGAGAACTGAGTTAGGGATGATTGAAATTGACTAAGTATCAAACAACGGCTAACTGGAGTAATCGGCTAAGTGACTTCATTAACTGGTACGACCTTTGCCGTTACAGGAGATGCTGCATGTAAGGCACTAGTATCCAGCGAAGGTAACTTAACTGATTGTTAGGAACAGTCAAATGGCGCAGCTAAGTGAAGAACCTATTGGGATGGCTAAGTGACCAGCGAAGGCACTTCACCGAAATAAAGACTTGGACAAATTAAAAGTGTGAACAAAATCAATTCTGATTACACGTGGAGAATAAGGAAGTTATGGAGGATTATTCAGTACACACGTGGCGATCAACTTATGATCATGGAGGTAATTATATTACTTTTCGAATTATAAACTCCTCGATTCACGGGCTCTATCATTACTTGCCTCAAACCACACCCCCATTTCCCTCGAATATCGCGATTTTCATACACAAAATCACGCCATTATGTCACTAAATCCTTCCATATTCAAACCACGTTCACACTACCCAAAATCGCCTATATAAACAAGACTTAGAGATTTTCAAAAATCTTTACGCTCTCTTGTAAATTACAAACCCTACTCTTGTTTATCTCTATTGCAAACTCAAGTTCATTTTCAAACCCCTCTCCCTCTCAAAAATGGCATCATCTTCCTCAATCACCCAAGCTGGGTACGAAAAATCGATTGCCACTGGTTCATTCTTCCAAACAGAACACTACCTGAAACTGTGTGGAAATGATGAGCATGCCAAACGGTTGGCAGCAGGCTCCGAAAAACTAAAATTATCCACCTTCCTCAATCCTTCAATATCTGAGGTGTGCTATGAAAGTCTGATTTCTTTCTGGAAATCTGCACAATACGTGCCTGGGCTCCCTACTGAAGAAGGTGACAAGTTCGAAGAAGACAAGATTGTAGCATCTGTAAATGGCAAAGACGTTGTGATTACATCAAAGGTAATTCGAAAACATCTCAAACTTTCAAATAAGGGTCAAGCAAAAGTGACATTGGTACCACAGGACTTGGACGAATTCTGGGCAATCATTGCCAAAACGGCAAACCCAGGATCCACAAAAGTCAACTGTCTCAGATCTGAGTTGAAGCAGCCTTTTAATGAGTTTAGTGCCCTAATTGGCAAAACCATTGAAGGAAAGTTGGGAGCAAATCATGCCATGACAGAAATTAGGATGCGGCTAATGGGAATCATTTATAACAAGCTACAATTTAATTGGGCAAAATACTTCTTTTTGAGAATCAAAGAACAAATCCAAGGTGAAGTAAAAGCAGGCGAAAAAGCGATAAAAGAAGGAAAGACAATGAAAGGACAATTCTGGGTGAAAAAGTCATACGGGATACAGTTGCACTATCTGTTGCAATGTCTCAAAGTCCCCAATGTACAACTCCACAGACTGCATGAATCCAAAGTCATGTTTACTTATGTCAAACCACAAAAGAAGGCAGGAGAAGGAAAGAGGAAGAAATCCTCACACAACACCTCAGGACAAAGAAAGAAACAAAAGGTCCGGCGAAGTCTGGAAAAGACAGACTTTGGGAAATTGATTGATGAAGAAGAAGAAGAGGCGGATTCTGATGAGGAAGCACAGCAAGAAGAAGCAAATGCCAGTGAGGATGAATAGCATCCAAATGAAGAAAACACTGAAGACGATGAGGACTCTCCAGAAGAGGCTGTACATTTATCTGCAAACGATATAGATGATCGAATTGCAGAATATCTTGAATGGAAGGAAGGGGATTCCAGACAACAACTTCAAGACACAGACCGCATGCTTGCTGAAGAAGCATGGTTATTTGATTTTCTGGGTATCACAACTCTTGTAGGAGTACTTGATGAATCCCCACTATGGGAATTGGTTGATGCAGCCAAGGCAAAGTTGCCTCAGACCTCTGGGAGACAAAGTGATGACTCAGATAATGATGGTGATGATCATGATGATAATGATGATAATGATCATCATGATGATGATCTTGGTCAAGACAAAGAAGAGGACTCTCCTGCACCAGATGCAATTGATGATACTACTCTCATTCGTACTTTTTTGAAACCACAAGCCTCTGGCAAGTCTACAACTCCAGCAAAGACAATTACTCAACCGCTGTCTGTCAACGTTCCAGCTAACAGCACAAACATTGTGGACATTGGTTCAGCTGCTGCCACTCCAGTCAAGACAACCCCCGGCACAGAGATAGGGGGAACTGCAGCTCAAGCAACTCCAGCATATACATCTACCCAAATTCTTGACGATTTGGAAACTGGAGCAGATGTCACTCAACATCAAAACAAGGGACAACAAACAGAACCAGAACCAGCTAACACAAGGCACAAACTCTCTCAGCTGGCAACTGCCATTACAACTGAAACTTTTGAGAAAGCAGCAGACCTGCTGGCTGAAGAATTGGAGCAGCAAGCCATGTATCTCAGATCCATGACTTCAGCATTCAATGACAAAAGTTCCTCCATTGAACACAAGTTTCAGGCCATTGCAGAATATATTGATGCACAAAACATTGTGGTTCAACAACAGGGAAATCTGATGAAGCAGCTTAATATAAATATCACTAACAATCTTGCAGGGCTCATACAGCACATTTCCCAAGAAAATGAATCAATGGCAGTGGCATTTGGCACTAAACTTCGTGGTGTAAATGAAAAACTGTCTGATCATCACCACAGATTCACTTCCATTGAATCAAAGCTTGACTCTCTGATCGGCACATCACAGGCCACAAATATCATCTTACTCCAGCAAAGGGACGATGCTGCCAAAAAGGGGGAAAGTAAGGATAAGCCTGAACCTGAAGGATCAACAATCAAACCCCCTAATTTCACTGAAGAACAATTGAGAGCAAGAGACAGAGAAATAAGGATCAGAAATGAAGCAGAAGAGCAACAAAGAAGGATCAGAGAAGAAAGAGAAAAAGCCACAAAGGAACCCTGCATTGGATTTCCTCACCCTATGCAAAGAAGAGATGATGATAGAGACAGGTCCGGCAGACAGCAAAGGCCTGGATCCAGCCAGCAAAGAGGATCTGTCAGTCAACACAGACTCAGCACCAGAGGAAACACCAGCAGAGGTAGCAGCAGCTCCAAATATACTGGTGAGCACAGAACTTACACTGGTCACCAAAGCAAAGCAGATATGATGCAGATGTACTGGACTATGTAAGAGAATTTTTCAGAGTACAGGAAGGACTTTATCCTCACTCCTCACAAGATGAAGCTTGGGCTGATTGGCTAAACTATCAGGATGAAAGGATGAGAACTGATATGGCCAAACTCTACAATGAAGTCAAAAGAGAATTTGCACTTCTCAAACAGACCAACAACAAACCAAGTTCAGCCATACCACTATCTGCAAAGGGACCAGAAGACTTGCCAGCTGAACAACAAGAAGATTTCAAATACATGGCAAGATTCTTCAATCCCATGGGGAAATTGGAGAAACATGAACAGTGGGGTCTCTACAAAAGTCTCAAATTTGCAGACTCACACATTGCTGAGGCTAGGGAAAGACTTGAAAAATATTTTGGAGAACCTAAGGCCAATGAGACCATGTCTGATTTCAATAGACTTTTTGCCAAAAGAGTTTTTCAGGGTGTATCTGAATACACAACTTTGGCTTACTGGAAGTGGAAGTTTCCAGAAATTGATTGGAAAGACATTGAAGAGGTTCAGACTACAAAGTTCAAAAGGTACAAGGCTGAATTAAGCAAAATGTAGTTTGTAACAGTTGAATAAATTTTTGGAGCTCATTGCCCCTTGATGGATGAATAAAATTGTTCTGTTGTTTATTATGAATATTTTCAATTACTTATGTTCAGGCTTATGAGGGTTTTGGCATCATCAAAAAAGGGGAAATTGTTAGGAACATTTTATTATGTTTTGATGATGGCCATACTAGCTGTTATAGCAAGCCTGAAATTAGTTAGAATTCTCTGTATAAGTCTTTACTTAGAGTCTGACATGTTGTATAAGTTGAGTCAGACAAGTATTGTACTAGTTGGTAGGACGGCAAAGCGAAAACAGATATTCGGCAAAGGAAAGCCAGCCCAGCACCAGCAGAGAAGAAATAAGACATTATGATCTGATTTATAACCAAGGAAATCTGTGATGACCTTGGATAAGTCTAAGTCATGTTTTAAGTGATGAAACTCAATAGTAAAAAATGGTGTACACTGGTCTCATCTAAATCAAGGATCAGTGAAGTACAAAGACTCTTAAATAACTAGAACAAGAAGAAAACAGTGAATCGGCTGAGTACACTGACTTTCGGCAAAGAGAACAGCAAAGAAAGAATGAACGGCTAAGTCAGAAGGCTCACTCTACCAATCTAAAAGCGGCGAAGAGACATTCACAAGATCAAATTTGATATACGATGAAGATTCAGAAGATCATGCATTAAATGCACAATCATTAAAGGATCAATCAAGGACGGATTTTCTGCTATACGTTTGAAGAAAGAATCCGATCACTGAAAACAAGGAGAATACAATTAAGGGGGAATCAAGAATGAAATCAAGGATTATTCCCTCATTAATATAGCCAACGGACGGAATTACAAAAACCAAGGTTATTCAAGGCTATAAATAGAAGGCATTGACAGAAAAAGAAAATAACGATTCAAAAAGAAAGAAAGCAGAAACTCTGTCAATTTGAAAAGCCTTCTCTCTGAACTTACAAGGATACATCTAGTGATCAACTCAAATATCAGAACTACAAAGTCATATTCATAACTGAGATTGATCAAGAAAGTGTGTGAATCACATTCACATCAATCTGAAGCAACTGAATCAGAGGCAATCTGAGAAGGAGTTGAATCTGTGATAGCTGTTGAAGGATTTTGATCTCAAGGAGCAGCAAAAGGAAGACTGAATCACTGAAGCTGTTGCAGTCAAGGAGTGATAGTCTTGCAGATTGTGAAGCTTGGGAAGCCAAGGACAATCATACTATTGTATCTGTGAAAACAATAGTGAATTCCTCCAATCATCACAGGAGAAGAGTGGATTAAGGGATTACACCACCCTGAACCACTATAAGCCTTGTGTCAATTTAATTTCTGCAATTTACTTTACAGCACTTACTTAATCTGCCTACATCATAACTTATATATGTGATTGTCTAAACTGATTTGAACAACATCATAGTAAGAAGGGACTTATCCGCTGCCCAAAAGCTTTTAAATAAAAAAAAAGTTTTTGAAACTCCACTATAGTCATTCACCCCCCCCTCTGACTATAGTTTCACCCTTCTCTGGGACCAACAATCTACCTTTCCCCCTGAGATAAGTATCCCTCAAATGATTGCCATTTTTAGGTTTAGGATTCTTATCCTTGGAATATTTCTAAGTTTTGCCTTTTTGTGGTCCAGCAGACTTGGTAGCAGGTCTGCTATCAGTAGGTCTTGAAGGTCCAACAGTCCTACCTTTGGATTTTCCCTTTTTGTTAGGTACTGATGTCCTTTTTGACTTCTGATTTTGCCTCTTTTAAGCATTCTCAGTAGGCTTCACTGCCTCAGCAACCTTACTAGGAGTTGGATCTTGTGCAGGTACAAACTTAGGACCAATTCTGGTACTAGGTTCAGTAACCTTACTGGATCCACTTTTATTGGATTGTTGAGTTCCAAATCCAAGGCCTGTTCTATCACCATAAGGCTTTCCAGATTTGAATGCGGTGGAGGAACAAGATTGTTCAGGAGATTCAACATCTACTTAATGTACAGCAGGCTTATCTGATTCTGTCCAATCTCTTTTTCCTTTCCTTTGAGAATTCTTAATTCAGCCTTTAAACTTTCAACTTCTACTTGAAGAGCCTCTTTTTCAGCCTTCACAATCTCATAACCAGATTGTATTATCCTCGATTGATTAAGGATGTAATCCAAAGTTTCTTCATTGTCGAATTTTTAGGATTTGAACCACAGGTTGATTCACAATCATTTCCAGCAGGAGTATTTATAGATACGTAATTGTATACCTCCTCTGTTTCATCCATATTTGCCATTAAAGCATAATCATCCATATCAGCAACAAGTGCAGTATCATCAGATTCATTTCCTTTTTCTGATTCCACTTCATATCCTGATTCATCTTCAGCAACCATAACTTTCTTGCCGGATCTTCTTTGTTGACTTTTACTCTTTAGTAGGTCCGGACATTTAGGTCTAAAATGTCTAGGCTTCTTGCAATTGAAGCAAAGATAATCGGGTTCCTTTTTCTATTTTAGTTCAGGACAGTCAGGTTTGAAGTGTCCTGGTTTCTTGCATTGATAGCAGAAGTAATCATTGTCTTTCTTTGGTTCTTCCTTCTTCTTTTCATTGAATTTCTTAGTGAAATTCCTTGGAGAACCCTTTCCTATTTTCATCATTCTGATCTTCTTGATCAGTAGAGCAATCTGCTCTTGCATCTCATTCAGTAGATCATCTTGAGCTCCTGATGTTTCTTCTTGATGTGTGGCAGCCAATGCAGTGGTCTTTGGTTCTTCTTTTTAAGTGGTAGGAACCAATTTCTTGCTGAATTCATAGGCCTTAAGATCTGAAAATAATTTGAAGGTATCCTCTTCATGTAGACTTCTCATTTCTTCTATGGCAATAACCTTCATCTCCCAGACTTCTTTTGTAGGTAATGCTTCCAAGATTTTTGAGTTGATTTCTTCCTTTGAGTATTTTACACTCAATAGGGTGAGTTCATACATGATTGCATTGAATCTTGACTCCATTTGTTCAATGGATTCATTTGGTTTCATTTTGAACTCTTGGAACCGTTTCTTGGCCACACTGATTTTGTTCTTCTTGATTGCATCAGTGCCTTCACAGATTAATTGCAACTTATCCCAAAGTTCCTTTGCAGTCTTGCAATCCTTCACCTTTATATATATATTGCTATCCAAAGTTCTGTATATGATATCAATAGCAATATTGTTGAGGTTTGCTCTTTTCCTATCTTCAGCATTCCATTCTCTTTTTGGTTTTGGAATGTACTGAGTTTCTTCTCCCACTGTTAGTGACTTGGTAATCTCCAGTGGTCCATCTGTCAGTACATCCATCATCTCATCATGTGTTGCAGCTAGAAAAGCCTGCATACGACGTTTATACTCATCAAAACGATCTAAAGATCACATCAACATTGTTCTAGCATACTGATTGTTATCCATGATGCAAAGCTTTGAAAATCGAAACTTGAGAAAGATTTCAAAGTATTTTCACAAGTACAACAAGTAGGATTACTTTATAACAGAAGCACTGCTCCGATACCAATTGTTGGTCCCTTGAAAAGACTTTGGTTAATTTTAGGAGGGGGTGAATAAACTTAACACTTAAAACTTTTGGAGTTAACAAACTCAGCAACTTCACCACCTGCTGACTGCTCAGTAGTCTGCTGAATGTTGATTTCACTGAATTTGTGCATCGGAATATATTCAAATTAAGCCTTATTACTTGTTGTTAAAATATGAAACCAAGTATTAGATACTCAGTAGTGTAAGTGTGTGATTCAGTTGCTAGTTTCAGTTGATTGATGTGCTAGATATACTAAATGCAGAATATAAGTGCAGAAAGTAAGTAGGCAGTTTTTATAGTGGTTCCAGGTGGTGTAATCCTGTCAGTCCACTTTCTCCTTTGATGTTGGGGGAAATTCACTAGAGATTCTTGAGGTAGCAGTTACAAAAATCCCTAAGTTGTTTGTCCTTCACCAATAACTATGGCTTCACAAACTGAACACTTGAAACAGGTAGGATTGCTGCTCCAAAGTCTTCAACTGGTCCTTGAAGGGTAGGATTGCCTCTTCACCAGCTCCACCACAAACAACAGTCCTTGACACCCAAAGATGCTTCACTGTCTTCAGTAGATTCTTGTAAAAGAAAGTTTGAATCAAGTAAGTGATTCAGCTTTCAGCAGCTTGATCAGGATGATATGATCAGCAACTTGATGTCTTCAAGTGTGTAAACTTGATGTAGCTTGAATGCAGATTACACTTGAAGAACTTGACTAGATCAGTAGCTTTAAGTTTAGTAGGGTCAGCAGGGTGATTTCTTGATCAGAATTCGAAGCTCAAGACTATCTGTTGTTTTTCCTTAATTTCATCATCTGTAACTGAATTAGGAGTCCTGTATTTATGATGTGATCCGTGACCGAATCAGATCCGAAATTGCCGAAGGACCGACTGAAGGCACCAATAAAATGAGCACCGCGACCCTTAGCTAACCCGTAACTAAGAACCTTGGTATGACCTCAACCCTTAGATAACCCGTATCTAAGAACCTTGGTATACGAACGCCACAAGGTCTGCTCAGAACCTTGATAAGTTCCGTTTGGAATCAACCAAACAACGGCGTTGGAATCCACCAAACACCAACGTGAGAAAACTCACCCAAAGCTTATAGCTTCAAATATAATATATCAAAATTTGTCTTTGTGTGTTGATTACAATGACTCTTAATGCCTTTATATAGGCTACAAAATAAAATACTGACAATCTCCTAACCAATGTGGGACAAATTACAATGTAATTTTCGCCACTTTATTTGGTAACAAATCTAAATCAACCCTAATAAGCCCAAACGGCTATTATTTGCTAAAAATAAACACCTGGCCCAATATACTAACATATGGGCAACTTTTGACACGGGCCTAAGGTCGTTTTATTCATTAAAACACCGAAAATTAAAATAAACAAAACAAATAAAATGCCTCGGGACGGATCACATCATTCCCTCCCGGTTGGAAAGGATTCGTCCTCGAATCCACCTGGATCAAATAATAAGCGTGGCCGAACATATGTGAGTAGGCCCTCGTAGTGAAGTACATCCAGGAAAAGTAAATAGGTGAACACTTGAGTAACCAGCCTCTTGTACAAACGAACGGGGACAACATAAAAATCAGCAACCACAAAATCGAAAGGACGACAATGCACCAAAAATGGATCATGATAAATATGTGCTGCTTGTATATCTTTTAAATGCTCAAGTGACGTGGTTGATCTTGCTTCATGTTCAACCGCTCCAACAAAAGAATTCGACTCTCTGCTGATCGAAACCAACTCATTACAAGTATCATGCACAAGCAAGGATAAATCAAGAACCTCAGCTGGTGTATCAAGGATCTCCTCAGGCTCAACAACACTCTCAACATGACTTGCAACGAATGCCTCATCAACGTGAACTATCTCATCCACAACCAGGGCCTCGTCATTTTTAACTATTTCGCTCACAAATACAGTATCATTTGCATCCTCCATCTTCACCACTATATCAATCTGCTCCTCCTTAGTTATAGGAAACTCATCAATGATAAGGAGAGATGAATCATCATCACATACATCACACTCTATTCCATTCGTTAGCTCCACCATACCTCCACTCTCGTCGTTTTTCAATTCTGGCTCAATATTTTCTACTTCCACCAATTTCACATCAGGAAGCGCACCCCTATCTATTTCCATGGCCTTAGAATCCCCTATTTGATAATCACATTGTTTCATAGGGGGTAGGGATTCCAATACATGCCTCTTGCCACCAAAAGAAAAAGAATAGCGAGTCCGGGATGCATTATGACGTACATTATGCAAAGATAGCCATGATCTCCCAAATATCAAATGTACATCACTTAGTGGCACCACATCACATGAGACAACAGCTTTATAACTTCCAATGGACACTGGAACCCGTGCATACTGTGTAACTTTAACCCGATGGTTTTCCACAACAATGTAGTAGGGCTGATAAAGTCTTTCCGTCCGCAAGTTTAATTCCTTAACCACATCTTTACTAATTAAATTTTCCTCTTCATCGTGATCAATGCACAACTCATATTCATAATCTCCAATAAAACATGATGTGTAAAATAAGTTGTTACCTTGACCAACACGGTTACCTCTACCACCACGATCACCTCTACCATTGCGGTTATCTCTACCACCACGGTTAAATTGCTCAGTTACTCCCTTTAACATATTCTTCATCTTATTCATCATATCATCAAAACGTTGTTCTATTACCAAATCTTGATTCATCATATCTTCAAAACTCCGAAAATAGAAATCCATAGGACTCTCCTTTGACATTACTCAAGATCGAATTCACCAATAAATAGCACACGGCAAGCATCCAAAATGTCCAAACAAGAATATTCGACAAGAAATAATATCAAGAACTGGATTTTTTTTTTCTTGTCTAGAAGGTCACGGCAACAGGTAAAAGGAAAAGAAAAGGCTGGATTTTTTTTTTCTTTTAACCGAAGCACTGGAACATAGATGAAGAAAAAAAAAAAAGATTTGATATGCCAAGAACAAAAATGAAGGGCCGGAAGAAAGAAAAAGAATTAATTTTTTTTTATAAGCAGGAACGGCAAGACCAAGAAAGAAAGCTATAATTAATTTTTTTTTTATTTTAAAGGAAAGATTGTAGAAAACAATGCTACTGGATCAACTAGGTAATACAGGACTCGGCTGGAAAAGTAATGTGAAGGGGGTCGAATAAGAACAAGAAATCAGATGTAATTTTGGTGGATTATTATTATTATTATTATTGATAATGAGAATGAATCACACATACTCGTAAGGAATAAACCTGGAAAGGGGTTTCTTTTTTTCTTTTTTTAAATGAATGAAGATGCAGGAACGGAAGATGCAGGGCCTTTTTTATTTTTATATTGAAGGAAAAATCGTAAGAATCTAGGAAAAGGAGAAATAAAAGGGATATTTGGATACCGTCAGTGTCTAGTTCTGCTACCAACTGATGTGATCCGTGACCCGATTCAAATCCGAAATTGCCGAAGGACCGATGAAGGCACCAATAAAATGAGCACCGCGACCCTTAGCTAACTCGTAACTAAGAACCTTGGTATGACCTCAACCCTTAGATAACCCGTATCTAAGAACCTTGGTATACGAACGCCACAAGGTCTGTTCAAAACCTTGATAAGTTCCGTTTGGAATCCACTAAACAACGGTTTGGAATTCACCAAAACCAACGTGAGAAAACTCACCAAAGCTTAAAAGCTTCAAATATAATATATCAAAATTTGTCTTTGTGTGTTGATTACAAAGAGTACTACTAAATCCTTTTTATAGGCTACAATGAAAGAAATAAAACAACTTCTAACCGATGTGGGACAAATTACAATGTAATTTTCGCCACTTTATTTGGTAACAAATCTAAATCAACCCTAATAAGCCCAAAAGGCTATTATTTGCTAAAAATAAACACCTGGCCCAATAAACTAACATATGGGCAACTTTTGACACGGGCCTAAGGCCGTTTTATTCATTAAAACACCGAAAATTAAAATAAACAAAACAAATAAAATGCCTCGGACGGATCACATCAATTTATAGGTAGGAATCCTTGTGACTTATGTTTGAAATTCAAACATAGCCGTTTCAGATTTGTCCCATCTTGACTTGCTTTCTGTCCCTGTACATAGTACTGACACTGTCAGACTGGTTTTTGACAGTTTACAGTCTGTCCACCCTTTGACTTGTATCCATTGGATAATCCTCTGTATCTTTCCAACGTTCCTTTGATCTTAGCCATTGATTTGTTTGATAAAAACAGAGGTTGTTACCTGTCCTTATCCTTGTATTCTTCCAATGTAACCTTGATTAAATCGAAATATGTATTCAGCAGGTTCCTGTGAACATAAGTATGTTGACATGCTTATTAGTCAGCTGATCCATATTTTGCTGTGTTTAAAAACACTTCAGCTAACTGTCTTTTATCTAACTTTTATTTATGAAGTTAGATTACACCATTTTGATCATAACTAAGTTCCAATCACCATTTAACTTATGGAACTTAGACCTTGTATACAAGGTATATGTAATCAGTTTAGGTCATCACAGACTTCCTTAAATTCTGATTCCATATCCTTGACTTTAATTACTAAGTTTGATCCCTTAGCCTTCAATAACTGAGTTTGAGCCCTCAGCCTTCAGTCTTCAACATGTTCCTAAACTAGTCTACTGACTCAGGTACCTTACTGAAATGGACAAGTCTGCTGATGTAAGTCAGCTGACCATTTACAGTGCTTGTTTGATCAAACCTATACAAAGATCAAACTCTAATAAGGCTATACATTTGATCTAGACATCTTTTTGCCTTTGCTCTATAACAGCTAGTCTGGCACTCATCACTAAAACATAAAGTAAGTCCAACAGAATCCGACATTTCCGCATCAGATGCGGCGGCATAAAAAAATAAAGGCGCAAGCTACAAAACACTTGGGCATAATCATTACAAAAAACAGAGCAAACAGCGGCCACAGGTTAAGTGCAGAAAAATAAAGATTATTACAAACAGAGGGAAATTTGAAAAAGGCCAAGGCCACAAGAGTTGATAAGATTACGAGCCCTCCAATTATGACCTCTCCAGGCATGAGCCCTCAAGCTCTCCCAACATAAGCTCGCCGGATATGAGGCCGCTAGATGTGAGGCCTCCAGACACTAGCCCTTTTATTATAAGCTCTCTATCAACGAGCTCTCTTATTACGAGCTCTCCAACAACGAGCTATCTTATTTAGGAACTCTCCCGTCCTAAAACGGAGGGACGAGCTATCTTATTTTTGAAACTCACCCTATCGGACATGGAGGGTCAAGCTATCTTATTTTTGGAACTCTCCCGTCCTAAAGCGGCGGGACGAGCTATCTTAATTCCGAAACTCTCCAAAGATCGATTCGTCATCAAAATGGATTTTCTCTTCACCAACAATAAGTCTGTCCGCTTAATAGCGTGGCACAAAGAGGCATTATGCCACCCAAAGGCAAAAGCCACACAAAAAAGGCTAAGGAGATCCGCCACTAAAAGCCATTAATAGGCTAAGGTTATTTGCCACTTAAAACCACCATAAGACCGTCCGCTTAATAGCACGGAACCATAAGTCCGTCCATTTAATAGCACGGCACAATAAACCTGTCCGCTTAATAGCGCGGCATCCGGGTCCGTCCGCTTCATAGCGCGGCCCTCGCAGTGAGACTCTTTATGCCATAAAAGCTGCCTAAGCCCGTCCGCTTCATAGTGCGGCACATAAGCCCGCCCGCTTAATAGCGCGGTATCCAGGTCTGTCCGCTTCATAGCGCGGCCCCTGTAGCGAGTCGCTTTACACCATAAAAGCTGTCTAAGCCCGTCCGCATCATAGCACGGCTGATGTATGTCAACCAGATGAAAAATTTCCACGACATTTCACCCTATTTCTTTAGTATATAGTGATATTTCGAGTCGATTATGGTAAACTTTACAATAAATCAAATCACTTTTAATTTTTGTAGACACAATCAACATCCAACAATTTATCATCTTTTTAGAGCTTATCAGTTATAATTTATCGTCGGAATTACACGTGGTATGTTTGTATTGGCATTTTGCAGTAATTACAGGGGCGTGGAGTAAAAATATCAAAGTTAGATCGAGCTTACTGTCACAGTTGGAGAGATTAATGGAGTTAAGGATTACTGAGCTTGATTCTGTATGATTGGCAACCCAAATTGAAGTCTCGGCATAAGCCGAGTTAATCACGGCGCAGGCCGAGACATGTTACGGCTCACACCGAGATATCAAAGTATATAATTGCAGGTGCATTAATTGCAATGTCATTTCTCAACCACTCTACCACGCTCGGCTTGCACCGAGGACACTATGGCGTGCGCCGAATTTTTAAAGAAGCACTTTAATGGTTTTAAGCTATTTTTCGAGAAGGAGGACATTAACAGAGAAGAGACCATCTGCTTCAAGACTTGCATGCGACTCCACCTCCAGGCTTCCCTTAGGCAAAAATTACACCTTTTAGCACTTAAATCCATTTTAAACATTTTAGAACTATCATTTTGAACTCAAGGATTTCAATGGATGTAGAAGGCAACTAGCTTGTGTTCTATCTTCATCAATACTTTGAAGTAGATGAAACACCATTTCGAGTTCATCACTCAAATTTGGTACTCTGTTAATCTTTCCTTTGATCTAATTGTTCTTATCATTATGAATACTAGCTTTAACTTGTTAGTAGTTATAATTATGAGTGGCTAGTTCTTTATACTAGCCAAGATGATATAGTAATGATAGTTAATCCTTTTATTGTTTGGAAGTGATTGTTTATGTTTCTAGTTGCTATTCTGTTGAATGTATTCTTCCCTGTATTAATTGCCAATGTTTATTTTGGAGTAATTAACCAATATATGCACCTACACAACTAGTAGACACCAAACAGAGACATTATGAGACGAGGGTAAGAAGAACGGAAGGTAGAATCGACCTAGCGGAATTCGATTCCTTATCCGGGGAGCCTAGCATTCAAGTGTTTATCTTGTCAAGTCATTAGGTTTAAGGTGCTTAAACCTAGGATGAGGCAAAGTGTGATTTTATTCACTCGTATGAGTGAAAATCACGTGTTTAGGAATGCACCATTCACACAATAGGACACCAATGGAAGGTGGTAGGTTGATCATTTCCAAATAATCTAAGGGAGATAACTTGAACTATAAATCATCTTGGTTAGTTTCTTTTATCATTTGAACAACTTTTAGTAGTTAAATATTAGTTTATCAAACAAAATTGTGATTCGGATCAAGATAATAATAACTAATTGGTGTGTGACCTCACAATCCTCGTGGATACGACCATGACCACCGTAGTAGACTATAATTGACCCGGTACACTGCCGGTAAGATTGGAACTCTAGGAAAGTTGCATCAAGTTTTTGGCGCCGTTGCCAGGGATTAGTGTAACGGTTACTACTTGCATTAGTTCAAAATTCTTGATTTTCTGACCTAATTTCTATTTTACTTTTTTTGGTGCTTACCTCTTTGGTAAGTTACCAAGTGTTGTTTTACTGTTTTCTTGTTGTTTCTATCTTGCAGTTGATGACTCGTTCTAAAAGCGGTAAGGCCCCTCTCACTCCATACAAGCCCGACATCAACAGTTACGAAAGGCAGTTACGAGCTGAGAACAAGCATGGTCAAACTTGCCAAGGACAGCTTGGTGAGGAATCCTCCCAAAGTTCATCTACTCAAGGAATAGATATGGCCGAGAACAATGATGAAACACAAGGCGAACAAGGATTGAATCATGCCCAAGGACATGGTCAAAACCAAGCCAACCTAAATCCACCTCCAATTCATCCACTTCACCCTATTCCAAACAATCAAAACCCTAATGACCGACAAAACCAAAATCAAAACCGGAATCAAAACCGGAACCAAAATAACCAGAATAACCAAAACAACAATCCTTCATTTAGACCCCTTTGTGATCAAACAGTTAGAAGAAACCAACCTAATGATCCTATCCGTTTACCTAACGAAGGAGCCAACAATTTTGAGGTGAAAGGTCATCTCTTTGGTTTGATTGACACTCGTTGTCAATTCTTTGGTAAAGATCACGAAGATCCACATCAATATCTTCATCTATTTGAGCAATTTTGCAACACGGCTAAGAGCCATGGTGTTCACAAAGAGTTAACAAGGATGCCAATGTTTCCTTTTTCATTGACTGGAAAAGCTAAAGATTGGTTTTCATCTCTTCCTCATCACTCATTGACTAGTTGGGAAGAAATACAAGATGAGTTTTTGAAGCAATACTTCACACCCGGGAGGAACTTGAAATTAAAAGTTGAAATTGCTAACTTCAAACAAGGAGTTGTAGAATCTCTCGGAAGTGCATAGGAATGATTTAAAAAATTGTTGAGAGCTTGTCCCGATCATGGTTATACTCTTGAAATTCAAATCCAACTCTTTTGTAGACAGTTGAGACATGAGTCCCGTGTGGATGTTGATCATGCATGTGGCGGTTGTTTGATGATGTGAGATGCACAAGAGGTGTATGATGCTATTGAAAGAATCTCGAAGAACAATAGCATGTGGGAAACCGGATCGAGTACAATAAAAGTCGCTTTTGTAGGAGAAGCTACATCCCAATCGGAAGTGTTAGCACAATTGGCTTCCCTCAACAAGAAATTCGATGGTATGCAAGCTAGCAAGAATTCGGATAATTATGCACAAGGTGAATGGCCAATTGAGGAAATGAGGTATGATGATGATACACCATTTTCAATGGATGAGTTAAGAGAACCTATGAATGAGAAGTTTAGTTTTATGCAACAACATCGGAATTTAAACAATGCCTACTCAAATTCCTTTGATGCTATAAGAAGAGATCACCCTAATTCTAGTTGGTCCGACAATGCAACCAAACCAAACCAACCACCATTCCCTTTACAACAAAGAACTTCATACAATCCAAATTCCCAAACTCAAAATTTCCAAGGAAATTCTTCCAACTATCCACAACAACCACCAACTCACTCCTACCAACGACACACCACACAAAGCATTCCCATCACTCAAAATACAACTCAATCAAGTGAAAATGTTGATAAATCAACTCAATCTTATGGGTGTTGTATCTACTCAAGCTAAGAACATGGAATCAATGATGACTTCTATGAGTACGGTTACTAGAGACCTTTGCACTTTGAAGACTACGATGAGTGGTCATGATACAAGAATGAAGACCATAGAAGCTTCAATGCAGAATGTAGAAGAGCACATGAGTAGAGAAGGAGAAAGGAAAAGTAGTAGACCACCCGGTGGACTTCCTAGTAATATTGAGAGGAATCCAAGGGAGGTTAATGTTATTGTTACTCGTAGTGGGAGAATTTGTGGAGGCAACGGTGTGGAAAATTCCGGAAATAACGAGGTTGAAGATGATTTAGATGACAAGTTTGAGAATGAAGAATTGAGTGAAGAGAAAGAAGAGATAGTTGATAATTTTTTGAGAAGAGATAGATATATTGAAGCGGAGAGTGATGATGAAGAATGGGTCAAGGTGCCGAGAATATTGAAGAACCCTAGAGCTAGTGATCTAAGAACTCTATTCAATGAACATGTGAGAGAAGATCATGTTGAAAAGAATACGGTTTATAAAGAGCCTTCACCGGTTCACACTCAACAAGCTCAAAGGGAACCAATGCAAAATCAAGGAAAGAAAAGCAAGATGACATCAATTGGCGACCACCTAATGCCCAAACTTTCAAGGAAGCTTCTCTCAACCAACCGACAAAGGTAAGGGAGGTATAAATTATAATCCAACTTTAATTGATCTTGAATCACTCCCGTATTCCCTAAAAGAACAAATTAAGAAGTTGAAGATGGATAAAATATATGCTCACTTTCTTGATACTTTTCGCCATCTGAATGTTAACATTCCCGTGATTGAAGCCTTAATTAACATGCCGGCTTACGGGAAATTTCTCAAAGATATTCTGTCAAATAAAAAGCGTTTAGAAGAGTATGAAAATATTTGTCTTAATGAGGAATGATCCATGGTTTTACAACATAAGCTTCCTCCTAAACTTAAAGATCCCAGAAGTTTCACCATTCCGTGTGAAATCGGGGGATTTTTGTTTAAGATAGTACTTTGTGACCTCGGTGCAAGTATAAATCTCATGTCATATGAGGATTATAAAAAATTTGGAATAGGAGATGACTCTCCAATTAAAAACATGGAGATGACTCTCCAATTAGCGGATAGATCAATTAAATACCCTAAATGAGTCATTGAAGATGTTTTAGTTAAGGTTGATAAGTTTTACTTCCCGGTTGATTTTGTGGTAATGGAAATTGAGGAAGGGTATTCAACACCCCTTATTCTTGGTCGTCCTTTTCTAGCCACGGGAAGAACTCTTATTGATGTTCAAAGAGGTGAGGTAATTTTAAGAGTGAATGAAGACAAAGTCACTTTTAATATCTTTAAGGCTATGAAACATCCATACAACTCATGAGAGACATGCTCCTTTATAGATGCTATATCTTCTATTTATGTGGACCGTACTAACTTGCAAGCCTTTGAAGACAAACTTGAAGAATGTTTGGTTTTGTCAATTTATAAAGGAGAAGAGAATGACAAGGAAATGAAGGAAGTGATTTTTCACGTAGATGCCGGCGGCCCTTTTAAGAGACAACCATGGCACCGGTATTTAGAGCTAGATTTGAGTGGCCCAATCCCAAAGCCTTCGATAGAAGAGCCATCAAAGAATTTGGAGTTGAAACCTCTCCCTTCTAATCTTAAATATGCTTTTCTTGAGAATGATAAATTGCTTCCTGTTATTATTTCTTCGTCACTAACCAACTTGCAGGAAGACCAATTGTTAAGGATGCTTAGAAAACACAAGAAATCATTTGGATGGACAGTAGCAGATATTCACGGAATTAGTCCGGAAATTTGTGTGCACAAGATCATCTTGAATGACAATGCCAAGCCGTGTGCACATCCACAACGCCGTCTTAATCCACATATGCAAGAGGTAGTGAAGAAAGAAGTTATCAAATTGCTAGAAATGGGCATAATTTTTCCCATCTCGGATAGTGAATGGGTTAGTCCCACTCAAGTTGTCCCGAAGAAAGGCAGTTTCATAGTCAAAGAAAATGAGAAACACGAATGGATTCCTACAAGGGAAGTAACCGGATATCGCATGTGTATTGACTTTCGAAAACTGTATGAGCATACAAGGAAGGATCACTACCCATTGCCTTACATTGTCCAAATGTTAGAGCGGTTGTGTGGACACAAAGTCTATTGTTTTCTTGATGGCTATTCGGGATATTTACAGATTTTCATTGCGGCCGGTGATCGAGAAAAGACAACATTTACTTGCCATTATGGAACATTTTCCTATAAAAGAATGCCTTTCGGTTTATGTAACGCTCCAGCCACATTTCAAAGATGTATGATGGCAATCTTTTCTGATATGGTTGAGAAATTTTTGGAAATATTCATGGACGACTTTAGTATTTTTGGAGACTCTTTTGATCAATGTCATTTGGAACGTGTTTTACAACGTTGTGAAGATACGAATTTAGTTCTCAATTAGGAGAAGTGTCACTTAATGGTATCCAATGGTATTGTTTTAGACCACAGAATTTCAGAAGAAGGTATCGAAGTTGACAAGGCAATGATTTAAGTGATCGAGAAGCTACCACCACCGGTGAACTTGAAAACTTTATGAGGATTTCTTGGACATGCCGGACTTTATCGTCGATTCATAGCAGATTTTTCTAAAATTGCTAAACCCCTAAGTCATCTACTCGAGAAAGAAGTACCTTTCAACTTTGATGATAAGTGTATGGAAGCATTTGAGACTCCGAAGAAGAGATTGGTAAGTGCACCTGTCTTAGTAGCCCTGGATTGGACTCTACCATTCGAGCTTATGTGTGATGCAAGTGATTGAGTAGTTGGGGCCGTGTTAGGCCAACGTCATGATATAGTTCTGAAGGCAATCTACTATGCATCTCACACATTGAATGCGGCACAAATTAATTATGCTACAACCGAAAAGGAGCTTTTAGCGGTTATCTTTGCTTTGGATAAATTTCGTTCCTACCTTATCGGTTCTAAAGTTATTGTCCACACCGATCATGCGGCATTACGACACCTATTGAACAAAAAGGATGCAAAGCCAAGACTTCTAAGAAGGATCCTACTTCTTCAAGAGTTTGATGTTGAGATCAAGGACTAGGAAGGTAAAGATAATGTAGTGGCGGATCATTTGAGTCGACTAGAGATCGTTGAAGAGGAAGGAAAGAGAAAGGAGATACGAGACTCATTCCCGGATGAACGACTTATGGTGATGTAACTCATTGGAAGCAATCCTATGCGAAAGGAAGACTCACCATAGTTTGGTAACATTGTTAATTATTTCACACACGGTTATATTCCATCTCATTGGACATGGCAAAAGAAAAAGAAATTTTTCCACGATTTGAAATTCTATTATTGGGAGAAACCGGACCTTTCTCAGAGGTGTTCGGATGGCATCATTCGGAGATGCATTCCTAATAATGAAATTTCAAGTTTACTATCTTTTTGCCATGGACGTGAAGTTGGAGCCACCACGGTGGATGGAAAACCGCTTATAAAGTTTTACAATGTGGTTTTTATTGGCCTACGTTATATAGAGATGCACATCATTATGCTAGATCTTGTGAGTCATGCCAGAAATGGGGAAATGTATCTAAAAAAACATGAAATGCCTCTCCACCCTATTTTGGAGTGAGTTGTTTGATGTGTAGGGCATAGATTTTATGGGCCCATTCCCCCTATAGTTTGGTAACAAGTTTATTTTAGTTATGGTTGATTATGTGTCTAAATGGGTCGAAGCCCAAGCTCTTCCCACTAATGATGTCGGAGTAGTGATGTATAACATTTATATGATAAAAATTACGATGTTTTATATATTTTATTAACTCTTTTTATATAAAATATAAGAAATTATAACGATAATCTTATGAAATATTAATAGTAATGAATAAATCTAAATACTATAAAAATCTAGTAAAAGTAATAAAAAGATACAAATTTTGTACCGGTTTAATAACCGGAGTGTCGTGTCAGATTTACGTGGGTATTTTTGGTATTTTATTTGCAGATTTTAGGTAAACCAAGACCCCGAGTGACGACACTTTTTGAAGTAAAATCATATCTTTTGAAGAGAGTAAGGAAGTGCCTCGATATTTAAAGTTCAAGTGGATCAACGGTTTGTGATACCATTATCGAATTATATTTTCGTCGAACAAATTTCCCATCAAAAAGGCATTTTCTGAAGAAGAGCCCTTCATAGAAGTTATAGATTTTTTCAAGAGCTTTCCAACGCTTCTTGAATTATGACATTCGGAGATCCAGAGCTCAAGATATGATTTTATCAAGTTTCAGATCAAGATGTGAAAATAAACTACCCGGATCAATCCGGATTAACCTCGGATCGAACCGAGGAAACATAATGATTACCAAGATGTGATCCTGCAGAGAATAATCCAAGGGATAATATTTTTTATTCCCGGATCGATCCGGCATCACCTCGGATCGATCCGGCTTGGAAAATTCTGCCTATAAGTAGAGCAGGTTTGCAGACATAAAAAGGGTACCAATATATATCCTCTAATCTCTTAAATAGTAGTAGTATGTATGTATATAGGCCTTATGCCATAAATAATGTAGTAATAAGTATCGTTGTAATGCTCGAGAAATTTATAGGAAGTTCAGTGTTGTTGAAGTCGTTGCAATGTCCAGAAGAATACAACCTCTGATTCAGCAGTTGTAATCGGGTAAAATTTCTAAAGTATTTATGTTTGTTATGTTTGTTTTTATCTTTTTATAATGTTATTAGGCTAAATCTAATAACTAGCCAAAGTTATGTAATCATTTTATTTCGATCTTTTCGGTAAAGGAATGCTGTCTAAGTAAAAATTGACTAAAATTGAGTTAATTGAATCTTTTTCTATTTTGCAACGTATTGATAATATTCGGATTGACATAATTAACCAAGATGAATCGCACCATATAACCTAACGATGAACTGACCAGAGAAGTTAGGATATGAGATAAAAGATAGAAAAACCGGAGGGTAAAATTGGCCGTGCGAAAGCGTGACTATGGAATCCTATTTCCTACCCGGGGGCAGATTTGTCTTGGGAAAGATGAATCTTATTAAAATTGTGCTCGAGATCATAATAATGTTAAAATCAAAGGTTTAATTGAAACTAACACCGGAAAGTTACATCGATCCGCCTGACAACCGGAGCCTTTTGAATAACATCGGCCGTCTGACAAACGGAATAACCTCTTTTATCAGGGGGTAGATTTGTACTCGGTACCTGTTCAGACTAACTGAGATTAGCATAGGGCAGTTGTGGAGATTAAACTGATGACCATGACATATGACAATTTCATACGCTCGTGTGAGGAGGAATTGTTAACCTCAGGAGTACACCGTTTCATTTACTCAATTGGACCTAATATAAAAGGGAAAGACCGAGCACATTCCGTTTACTGAAAAGATCGTATAAATCAATTATATAAACTTTGGCTAGTTCTCTAATAATATATTGGTATCTATATATTTATATCTATATATATATTTTGCAATCCATGTATATCTATATATATTTATATATCTATATATATTATATTAGAATAACTTTTAAATTACGCATTTATTTTATGTTAAGTAGAATAGTAGTAATCTGTGTTATAAAATTGCGGTTTAGATCGAGTTAATAACAGCTCTTTGGTGTTTAACCACACTTAAAAGAATTACCACGTTTTCCCTGAGGATTCGACACTCTGACTCACCACACTAGCACTACAGTTTGACCCGGTACACTGCCGGTTAGGATCTACATAGCCTAGAAAAGGTCCGTCAGCTTTCTGGCGCCGTTGCCGGGGAACGTCGCTAATTTCTTTCTTTGTGTCTATGGTTACTACTTGTATTAGCTCAAAATTCTCGAGAATAAGTCAACACTTTTTCTTATCTCATTTCTATTTTATTTTTCGTTGGTATCTACTTTCTTTTAGTTACCAATTTTCTTCTTTTACAAAAGTCGAGTATTTTCTATTTTTCGTTAGTTGATGACCAGAAGTGGTAAGGCCCCGCTCACTCCTTATAATCCTGACATAAACACTTACGAAAGGCAGTTAAGAGTAGAGAGTAAACGTGGTCATACTAGTCAGGGAAATCCTGACGAATCATCTTCAAACAAAAATACGAGAATGGCCAAAATCAGTGATGAAACACCTGAACAAGGACTAGAACATGCTCTAGGGCATGGACAACACCCTGTTAACCCTAATAATAATCAAAATAATAATAATAGAAATAATCAGAATCGGTACCAGAACAATCGTAATAACCCACCAAACCCGAGACCTATCTGTGATCAAACCATAAGAAGGAACCAGACTAATAATCCCATTCTTTTACCCAATGAAGGAGCAAACAATTTCGAAATTAAATCTCATCTTTTTGGTTTAATTGAGCAAGAGCCCAATTCCTAGGAGAGGATGATGAAGATCCACATCATCATCTCTATCTTTTTGAAGAACTGTGCAATACAGCCAAAAGTCAAGGTGCTCATAAGGAACTAACGAGGATGACTATGTTTCCTTTTTCTTTAAAAGGACGAGCCCGAGATTGGTTTATGTCTCTTCCACATCATTCACTTATAAGTTGGGAGGATATTCAAACTGAATTTCTGAAACAATATTTCACTCCTGGACGAAATTTGGAATTAAAAGTCGAGGTTGCTAACTTTAGACAAGGATCTGAAGAAACGCTTGGGAATGCCTGGGAAAGATTTAAAAAATTGTTAAGAGCTTGTCCCGATCATGGTTATTCCTTAGATATGCAAATTCAACTTTTCTGTCGTAAATTAAGAAAAGATTCACGTGCAGATGTAGATCATGCATGTGGTGGTTCTTTAATGATGAGTGAAGCACAAATAGTTTACGATGCTATAGAAAAGATTTCCAAAAATAACAGAATGTGGGAAACCGGTTCTAGCACCAGAAAAGTAGCTTTTGCAGGAGAATCTACATCTAATACGGAAGTTCTAGCACATTTAGAAAATTTGAGTAGGAAATTTGATGGCCTACAATCAAACAAAAACCAAAGCTCAGAAAATAGTACACCAACTGAATACTCAAATCAGGATAATATGCCAATAGGGATCGAAGAACGAACAGGATATTCAAGAGAGGAGGTGAGTTTTCTTCAGCAGCATAGGAATTTGAACAATGCATACTCAAACTCGTTTAATGCTATTAGAAGAGACCACCCAACTTTTCGATGGTCTGAAAACCCTAGTAAGCAAGGACAACCGCCATATCCAGTTCCTTATAGGAATATGAATAATAATCAAGTTTATCAAGAAAACACATCTAATCAGAATTTACAATCATTACCTAGATCCTATCCTCAACATACCACTCAAAGTATACCAGTAACTCAAAGTTCAACTCAACCTGCAGAAGGGGTTGAAAAATGGGAAAAACTAATGGAAAATATGATGGGTGTAGTATCTACTCAAGCCAAGAATATGGAAACAATGATGACTTCTATTGGTACAGTCACTAAAGATATGAGTACAATAAAAACATCTATGAGTGGACATGATACCAGAATGAGAACGATAGAAGCCTCATTGAGGAATATGGAAGATCATTTGAGTAGGGAAGGTGAACGTAATAACAATAGACCTCCAGGAGGATTACCAAGCAATACTGAAAGGAATCCGAGAGAGGTAAATGTTGTAGTTACGAGAAGTAGAAAACTCTGTGGTAGTAATGGAGTAGAAAACTTCGAAAATAATGAAGTAGAAGATGATTTAGATGGAAAAAAATGATGAAACTAAAGAGGAACTTGAATTCACTACTGAGGAAGAAGAAATTATAGAGAATTTCTTGAAAAGAAATAGAAGTTTGGAACCTGAGAATGAAGGTGAAAAATGGGTAAAAATCCCTAGGATTTTGAAAGATCCCATGGATAAAGATTTAAGGAATTTATTCAAGGAACATGTTAGAATAGAAGATAATGAAAACAAGGATGAAAAACAAGAAGAACTGAAGGAATCTGAAGTAGAGAGTGATTCAGGGAATGTTTTAAAAGAAAAAAACTCAAGATCATGATACTTGGCGATCAAGCAATACTCAAAAGTTTAAGGATAAAGGAAAAGAGAAAATGACTTTGGGATCAAAGGTTATAGAATTAGAATCTTTACCTTACCCACCTAAAGATCAAATTAAAAAGATTAAAACTGATAAGAAGTATGCTCGTTTCCTTGATACTTTTCGTCATATTCATGTTAATATCACTGTTATCGAAGCTCTAATTAGTATGCCTGCTTATAGAAAGTTTTTGAAAGATATTCTGTCAAACAAGAAAAAATTAGAGGAATATGAGAATATATGCCTAAATGAAGAATGTTCTGCAGTTTTGCAGCATAAGTTACCACCTAAACTGAAAGATCCTGGAATTTTTACCATTCCATGTGAAATTGGAGGATTTCTGTTTAAGAAGGTCTTATGTGATCTTGGAGCTAGTATAAATCTCATGTCTTATGAGGATTATAGAAAGCTAGGCATAGGAAAGCTTGCTAAAACTGAAATGACTCTGCAGATGGCAGATAGATCGATTAAATACCCTAAAGGAATTATTGAGGACGTATTGGTTAAAGTAGACAAGTTCTATTTTCCAGTAGACTTTGTAGTTATGGAAATGGAAGAAGGATATTCAGCGCCACTTATCTTAGGTCGACCATTTCTAGCTACAGGAAGAACTTTAATAGATGTCCAGAAATGAGAGTTAATTCTGAGAGTCAATGAAGATGAAGTTACTTTCAATATTTTCAAAGCTATGAACCATCCATACAGATCACCAGAATCATTTTCTTTTATAGAAGATATTCATTCTGTCTATGATGTTCAGTCACCAACTTTTGAAGACAGATTAGAAGAATGTTTAACTCTATCTATCTATAAGGAAGATGAGAATGACACCGAAATGAAAGAGATAATCCTTTCTCTAGATAAAGGAAGTTTTACTTTTAAACCATCATGGCATAAGTATTTGGAATTAGAATTAGAAGGACCAGTTCTTAAACCATCACTGGAAGATCCACCTAAGAATCTGGAATTGAAACCGTTACCTTTAAATCTGAAATATGCTTTTCTTGAAACTAATAATTTATTACCAATTATTATTTCATCATCTTTAACTGAGCAACAAGAAGATCAATTACTTAGAATGTTGAAAAAGCATAAGAAAGCTTTTGGATGGACAGTTGCCGATATTCGAGGTATTAGCCCTGAGATTTGCGTTCATAAGATAATTCTGAAGGAAGATGCTAAACCTTGTATTCAACCGCAACGCCGCCTCAATCCAAATTTGCAGTTAATTGTTAAGAAAGAGGTCATTAAGCTATTAGAAATGGGGATAATTTTTCCCATATCAGATAGTGAATGGGTAAGTCCAACTCAAGTGGTACCAAAGAAAGGAGGTTTCACAGTGAAAGAGAATGAAAAGAATGAATGGATTCCGACAAGAGAGATTACAGGTTATCGAATGTGCATTGATTTTAGAAAACTGAATGATCATACTAAGAAAGATCATCATCCACTTCCATTCATAGTTCAGATGTTAGAACGTTTAAGTGGACATAAGTATTACTGTTTCTTAGATGGTTATTCAGGATATTTACAGATTTTCATTGCAGCAGGAGATATAGAAAAAACTACTTTCACTTGTCCTTATGGAACTTTTGCTTATAAAAGAATGCCGTTTGGTTTATGTAATGCACCGTCTACGTTTCAAAGGTGTATGATGGCTATATTTGCTGAGATGGTTGAGAAATTTTTAGAAATTTTTATGGATGACTTTAGTGTTTACGGAGATTCATTTGATGTTTGTTTGTTACACTTAGAACGAGTGTTACAACGCTGTGAAGATACCAATTTAGTACTAAACTGGGAAAAATGTCACTTAATGGTATCAGAAGGAATTGTTTTAGGACATAGAATCTCTGAAGAAGGTATTGAAGTTGATAAAGCTAAAGTCGAAGTAATTGAAAAATTACCTCCACCAGTTAATTTAAGAACTCTAAGAGGATTTCTCGGACATGCAGGATTTTATAGAAGATTCATTGCCGATTTCTCGAAAATAGCAAAGCTTCTAAGTCATTTGCTTGAAAAGGAAGTACCTTTTAACTTTGATAGTAAATGTATGGAAGCCTTTCAGACCCTAAAAGCGAGGTTGACTACTGCACCAGTGCTAGTAGCACCAGATTGGAGTTTGCCGTTTGAGATTATGTGTGATGCCAGTGATTTAGCTGTAGGAGCTGTTTTAGGTCAAAGGTATAACAAAATTCTCAAAGCTATCTACTATGCATCTCACACATTAAACGCAGCTCAACTTAATTACGCAACTACATAAAAAGAACTGTTGGCTGTGATTTTTGCCTTAGATAAATTTCGAACGTATATTGTTGGTTCTAAGGTGATAATTTATACAGACCATTCAACCCTGAAGTATTTACTGAGTAAGAAAGATGCTAAACCTCGTCTTCTTAGATGGATTCTCTTACTTCAAGAATTCGATATTGAAATTAAAGATAAAAAAGGAAGTGAGAATGTAGTAGCAGATCATCTAAGTAGAATGGAAAATGATGAAGAAATAGGGAATGAAATTAAAGATTCATTTCCTGATGAACAACTGTTTAGAATAGATACTCCTCCAACCATGCAGTTAATAAAGAATAGAATTCCTTCTAAGGAAATGTCACCCTGGTTTGGAGATATCATTAATTACTTAACCCGTGATTATATTCCGTCTCATTGGACTTGGCAACAGAAAAAAAAGTTCTTTTATGACTTAAAATTTTATTACTGGGAGGAACCACACCTTTTCCGTAAATGTTCGGATGGGATAATCAGAAAATGTGTGCCTGATAATGAAATTTTAAGTGTTTTATCATTTTGTCATGATCGTGAGGCAGGAGGTCATCATGGAGGTTGGAAAACTGCTTTTAAAGTTTTACAATGTGGTTTTTATTGGCCTACACTATATAGAGATGCTTATAAGTATGTTAAATCTTGTGAGTCTTGTCAAAAATGGGGAAATGTATCTAAAAAACATGAAATGCCTATGCAACCTATTTTAGAATGTGAGTTATTTGATGTTTGGGGTATAGATTTCATGGGACCTTTCCCTATATCTTTTGGAAAAAGATTTATTCTTGTAATGGTAGATTATGTTTCAAAATGGGTAGAAGCTGAAGCTCTTCCCACTAATGATACCAAAGTTGTCATACGATTCCTTAAAAAGAATATATTTACCAGATATGGCATTCCGAGGGCTATCATTAGTGATATAGGTTCACATTTTTGCAATAGACCATTTACTAAGATAGTTGAAAAATATGGTGTAACACATAAACTAGGAACGCCCTATCATCCGCAGACCAGTGGTCAGGTAGAGGTGTCAAATAGAGAAATCAAAAGAATTGTAGAAAAGACAGTGGACTCAAATCGTAAAAACTGAGCAATTAAATTAGATAATGCATTATGGGCATATAGAATAGCTTTTAAGACACCAATTGGTTGTTCTCCCTATAAGCTAGTCTTTGGTAAGTCTTGTCATCTCCCAGTTGAGTTAGAACACCGAGCCTTCTGGGCTATTAGATTTCTGAATTTCGATCCTATGGCTGTCGGTGATCATAGATTGCTTCAGTTAACAGAACTAGAAGAATTTCGTCTCGATTCTTATGAAAACACTCGAATCTACAAAGAACGCACGAAATCTTTTCACGATAAGAGAATCTATAGTCGTGAGTTCCATGTAGGTGATCGAGTGCTCTTGTACAATTCACGTTTAAAGTTATTTCCAGGTAAGCTTAAATCAAGATGGACAGGTCCATTTAAAGTAACGAGGGTTTACAAATCTGGAGCTGTTGAACTTACTGATGGAAATACGACTTTTATAGCCAATGGCCACAGAGTGAAGTGATTTGTGGAAGGAGAAGGAATCACACTGAAGGGAGAAGTAATGCTACTAACTGATCCCCCGACAAAGTAAAAAGCAGAGAAATCAAGAAATTGAAAAGCAGAGAGACTCAAAACAGCCGAATACCAGGTGCTATCTATCTTTACTCTACTTCGTGTTTTATATGTTTGAACTAGTTTCGTCTTTTACCGGATAGACGTAAAAGAACTGGATGTCTTTTTTAGATAGAATAGGAGTTTTTATTTTACTTTTGAAGTTAGGCCTTGATAAAGATGTCGCATTTGCTATAGAAGCTTTAGTTTTTGAGAAAAACAAGCAATTGTTGAGAGAGATCAGATTGAAAGAAGTATGTAATGGAAAATCGAGAAGTTCGATAAAGAGAAGGGCAAAGTTTTTAAGAAGATGCAGAATCTGTGGAAAAAGTGAGCATGATGGGAAATGCGGAGAAAACACAACCAAATCTCAGGATGAATGTTTGAATGTTGTTAAGAAGGGAACGATTAGGTGGTTATCCGAAAATCCCGATGGAGATCAAAGAGAAAATTCGAACGCCTCATTTCTTAAGGTTAGGTTGATAGAACGTTATATCAGAACTCTGGAAGATTTAGAAATAGAGGAATTAGGACCCCTATAAGTTTTATAATATTTATAAGATTTTATACAACTTTTGAAAATTTTATAAATAGGATCTTTATGAAATTACTTAAAAGTTTTATAAAAATTCTTGTAAAAGGTTTTATTTAAAATTAGCAGAAATATTATAAAGATTTTATTAAGTTTTATAAAGTATTTATGTAAAAAAAAATTAAAAAAAAAATTAAAAAATTTGTCGGATCGATCCGACATAACCCCGGATCGATCCGGAGACTAAAAAACCTAAAAACGGGGTCTCCTCCTCTTCTTCTTCCTCTTTCATTTTCCTTCTTCAAGCAGCTGGTGAGAGATAAATTAACACTCATTATTATAACATTTCACCCCATTTCTGATACCCTTTTGAGCATTATTGTACCAATTCAAGTCATAATTATTAAGTTTTATCAAAATGTATAAGTAGTAATTATTATATAAAATATCGTATAATTTCATAAAAATATACTAAAAACTCATAAAAACCTAAATCGTTATAAATAGATATTATCGTTATAAATTTAATAAAACTTATGATTTTGTGGTCAGATTTACTTTGGTTTGTGTTTTTGACTGTTTCAGGGTACGTGTGATGAAAAACTGAAGAATTAATATCGAAACAGTAGAAACCGAAGAAGGATATTTTTCAAAATCCGGCCCAAACCGAAGTAGACCGGCCCGAGCCGGAATAATCATCATTACAGCACGTGGGTATGACAAGGAGTGAATCTCCACTGTAGCACCGGCCCGAGCCGGGAAAAGACCGGCCCGAGCCGGTGCACTACTCCTATAAATACTCCCCTCAGTCCATTTGTTCAAGATGCCCCAAAATATATATATAAATCTCTATATATATTTTCCTCTACCTCTTTCTTTTTATTTCTTTTATGTTTTGGGCCCTTATATATATATATGTCTATGTATGTATATATATATATATATATATGTGTATAAATAAATAGAGTAGTATCGTTGTAATGCTTGGATTTATTATCGAGGATTGTTGTCTTGGAAGCCGTTGTTACTTTCACGAGGATTAGGCTCCAATTCAGCAGTTGTAATCGGTAATTTTCTAATGTTATTATGTTTATTATTTCTATCTATTTATATACATATATATATTAGTAGTAGTAATATCTAGCCAAGATATGAATCAATTAGTTAATCTTTTGGTAAAATGAATGATCGACTCTGGTAATAATGATTAAAACCAATTATAATGAATCTCTTTCTATTTGCACTTAATGAAAGTAAAAATTGAATTAGCCACTCGATTTTTACTAGAAACGTAAGCTAATGAATTGACAACTCGCGATTAGAATACGAGATCATAATAGAAAGACCGGAGGGTAAAATTGGCCGAGTGAAAACGTGACAACGAAATCCGATTTCCTACCCGGGGGTAGATTTGTCTTGGGAGAGATAAATCTTATTAAAATTGTGCTCACGATATTATTACGTTAAAATCACCTGTTTAATGAATCAATCTTAAAATTGGCCGAATGACAAAACGGGAGTGACCCATGCTTAAGATGACATTGGACAGATGACTAGACGTATGACAATTTCATACGCTCGTGTGAGGAGGAGTTGTCTAGCTTAGGAGTACACCGGTTCATATATAATTGACCTCCTTGCATCAAGGAAAAGATCTGTCTCATTTATTTCTACTAAAAAGAGATCGTAATTCAGTAACGTATTCTTGGCTAGATCCAAAAATATATATATTATATATTTTTATATTTATATAATTATTTACTGCTTTACTAACAATCTAACTAATCTAACTATCTAACCCGAGGAAAATGGTAAAAACTGCGACTTAGATCGAGTTAATAATAGCTTCTTGGTGTTTAACCACACTTTGAATTATGCCTTCATTTCCCTGAGGATACGACCTGACTCACCAAACTAGCACTACAATTTGACCCGGTACACTGCCGGTAAGGATTGATAGCCTAGAAACAGTCCGTCAGCTTTCTGGCGCCGTTGCCGGGGAAACGACGCTAATTCATTGTGTTCGAATGGTTTCTACTTGTATTAGCTCAAAATTCTCGAGGATAAGTCAACACTCTTCTTATCACATTTCTTTTTTTTTATTTTCCGTTGGTACCTACCTTCTTTTAGTTACCAATTTTCTTCTTCTACAAAATTCGAGCATTTTCTATTTTAGATAGTTGATGACCAGAAGTGGTAAGGCCCCACTCACTCCTTATAAGCCTGACATAAACACTTACGAAAGGCAGTTAAGAGTAGAAAGTAAACGAGGTCATACTAGTCAGGGAAATCCTGACCAAGGATCATCTTCAATTCGAAATAAGAAAATGGCCGCTGAGAGTAAGGATGAGGAATGGGTCAAGGTTCCTAAAATATTGAAAAATCCAAGAATGGGTAGGACCTTGTTCAATGAGCAGGTTAAAAAGGAATCAAGTTTGAAAGGGCCAATTCAAACCGAACCTTATCCGGCTCAACCCAAATTCACCTCGATTCAATCTGATAGGGCAACACCATATCCAGTGCATATTTTGAAGAAAAAGGTACAGAATGATGACACACAGTGTCCTCAAAAGGCACAATCATTCCAGGAAGCTTTACCATCTTCGTTTAACGACAAGGGTAAGGGAGGTATACATTCTAACCCTACTTTAATTGATCTTGAATTACTCCCCCATTCACCGAAAAAGGAAATCAAAGAGATGAAGTTGGATAAGAAGTATGCACATTTTCTTGACACTTTTCGGCATTTAACAATTAATAGCCCTTTCATCGATGTTTATAAGGGAGAGCTTAGTTTGGGAATGAATAATGAGCGCGTTGTCTTCAACATTTACAATTCATTAAAATATCCATACACTACACTAGAATCTTGTTCTTGTGTGGACCCTTTGTGTCCTTTTGCTGTGGATCGTACTAACACGCAGGTAATTGAAGAAGATGACTTCAGCAATAATGTGAAAGCTCGCAAACCCAAAGCTCGAAAATCAAAGGAAAAGGTCAAGAATCGCTTGGATTGGTGGAAATTGTCTGCTCCATGTTGGAGACCGGTATTAAAGACGGATGCGGTGCGTGAGGATGACCCACCACCTGTGCATTAAAAACTGAAGCAAGGAAAAGTCTAGCTATAGACTATAAATATAGTGAAATCACGGGTACTATCCTTCCTATTTACTCATTAAGCATTTATTTCTAGTTGATTCGTGTGCTTAATTGTTACATGCTTTGGTGAGTAATTGTTAGAAGTATCCCATTTAGTTTAGTATATTATATTAGTTGCTTAAGTTTGTCGAGCAAACGACGTTAACCAAAAGCGCTACCGGGAGGCAGCCCGCAAAAATGTTAAATATAATAATTACTCATACTTTGGATGATACTTTGCGAATACTTCGGATTGATTTTCATTTTGTTTCACCAAGTCTTTTGATGAATGTTTGAATGTCATTAAAAAAAGGGAATGATTAGGTGGTTATCCGAAAATCCCGATGGAGAAAAAAAAAATTCAAATGCGTCATTTCTTGGACTTAGGTTGTTAGAACGATTTGAAATAACCCTTGAGGATCTGGGTATAAAAGACTCAGAGTTAATACTTTGCCATACGTTACATTTCATGATCTAGTCTGTTTTAAATTTCAAATAACGTGTGACATGTATTAGTTCAAATACTATGGAATTGAGGAGGTCATAACTTTAAGCCACCCACCCACCCTTTAATATCATCCGAGTATTTGTTTTGACTTGTTTTAGTGCACCATTGCTTTCCCAACAACTTATTTACACTCACTTTACATTGAGGACAATGTAAGTTCGTAAGTGGGGAGTGGAGTCGTTGGTCTAGCAATGGAATTAATGTTTATTTTGTATCAATAAATCCTTTAGTTTTCGATTTTTTTTCGAGCATTATTTAGTTGATTAAAATAAATTGTATAAGGTATATATTTCATGGATTTGAAGATATAATGATCAATTTGGATGTGTATAACCAACGTGAACCATAAGTGCATTGTAATTCCAAATATATTTGTGTAACATGAATTCCTTCACGTAAAGCCTTTGATATTGAAGCGGAAAATTTTAAATTGTATCCATTCAGTATCCTAGTGGTTATTCTATAGATAATTGCAGTAACTTAGTACCTAACTTTTGAATGTGTACTGTGAATTTATGAAGGTTTGAATGTGATAGGAAGGATATAAGTTAAAGAAGAATACCAAATTAAGATGAACTATCTATATGTCGGTTGTAGCTACCAATGATTTGAGTGCAGTAGGCGTTATCACGAAACGTCATATATCACTATGAGGTTTAAAAGCTCCCGATTGCCTGATGATAGTAGTCCAGCTAGGGTGTTATCACGAAACGTCCTATTCTGGGAATGAGGGCATATGCTACAAATGTGAAATTAAAAAGAAAAAAGTAAAAAATGACAATGGTTGAAAACTTAGTTATCTTCTGACTATCCTAAGTATAAACTGAATGATATGCTTTAGGGATTATCCTAATAAGTACACGAGAGAACTTTGTGTGGAACTGTTACTGCCTATACCTAGGAAAGTCATTATGACTGTCTGAATGGATATTTGTTCGTTTGCTTGAATTATTCAAGAGAGGATAGTGGAAATTGAAAAGGCTTGTCACACACACTCTGTTATACATTTATATTGAGGTTAACGCCTGGTTGTAATTCTAATGGTTGTATTATCTGGTTGTCCCTTATATCTTATATCTTCATGAATTTATCTCTCATTCATTTTGTTTTATCGCTTGTTTTGTTCGAGGACGACCAAAAGCTAAATGGGGGGTTGTGATGAGAGATAAATTAACACTCATTATTATAACATTTCACCCCATTTCTAATACCGTTTTGAGCATTATTGTACCAATTCAAGTCATAATTACTAAGTTTTATCAAAATGTATAAGTAGTAATTATTATATAAAATATCGTATAATTTCATAAAAATATACTAAAAACTCATAAAAACCTAAATCGTTATAAATAGATATTATCGTTATAAATTTAATAAAACTTATGATTTTGTGGTCAGAATTACTGTGGCTCGTGTTTTTGACTGTTTCAGGGTACGTGTGATGAAAAACTGAAGAATTAATATCGAAACAGTAGAAAACCGAAGAAGGATATTTTTCAAAATCCGGCCCAAACCGAAGTAAACCGGCCCGAGCCGGAATCTCTCTGCCATCAGCACATGGACTCTGACAGGAGAGAATCTCCACTGTAGCACCGGCCCGAGCTGGGAAAAGACCGGCCCGAGCCGGTGCACTACCCCTATAAATACTCCCCTCAGTCCATTTGTTCAAGGGGCCCCAAAATATATATATAAATCTCTATATATATTTCCCTCTACCTCTTTCTTTTTATTTCTTTTATGTTTTGGGCCCATTTATATATATATATATGTCGATGTATGTATATATATATGCATATATGTATAAATAAATAGAGTAATATCGTTGTAATGCTTGGATTTATTATCGAGGATTGTTGTCTCGGAAGCCGTTGTTACTTTCACGAGGATTAGGCTCCAATTCAGCAGTTGAAATCGGTAATTTTCTAATGTTATTATGTTTATTATTTCTATCTATTTATATACATATATATATTAGTAGTAGTAATATCTAGCCAAGATATGAATCTGAATTAGTTAATCTTTTTGGTAAAATGGATGATCGACTCTGGTAATAATGATTAAAACCAATTATAATGAATCTCTTTCTATTTGCACTTAATGAAAGTAAAAATTGAATTAGCCACTCGATTTTTACTAGAAACGTAATCTAATGAATTGACAACTCGCGATTAGAATACGAGATCGTAATAGAAAGACCGGAGGGTAAAATTGGCGAGTGAAAATGTGACAATGGAATCCGATTTCCTACCCGTGGGCAGATTTGTCTTGAGAGAAACAAATCTTATTAAAATTTGTGCTCGAGATCTAATTACGTCAATATCTATTTTTATGAATCGATTTTAAAATATTGCCGCATGACAAAACGGTAGTGACCCATCTTTAAGATGACATAAGATAGTTGAATGAGACATATGACAGTTTCATACGCTCGTGTGAGAAGGAACTGTTGAGCTGAGGAGTGCACCGTTTCACATAATTTACACCTTGAATAAAGGAAGATCTGTCTCATTTATTTCTACTAAAAAGAGATCGTAATTCAGTAACGTATTCTTGGCTAGATCCAAAAATATATATATTATCTATTTTTATATTTATATATTTATTTACTGCTTTATTAACAATCTAACTATCTAACCCGAGGAAAATGGTAAAAACTGCGACTTAGATCGAGTTAATAATAGTTTCTTGGTGTTTAACCACACTTTGAATTATGCCTTCATTTCCCTGAGGATACGACCTGACTCACCAGACTAGCACTACAATTTGACCCGGTACACTGCCGGTAAGGATTGATAGCCTAGAAATAGTCCGTCATATACCCCTGTTTTGAGTGAACTTTACTATACAATTATATACAAAAAGTTGTAAACCCCCGTTTTGAATAAACTATAGACAAAAAGTTGTAAACCTCCGTTTTGAGTGTACTCTACTATAATTATATACAAAGGTTGTAAACCCCTGTTTTGAGTGAACTCTAATACGATAATATTCAAAAAGTTGTAAACCCTCGTTTTGAGTAAACTCTACTAAACAATTATTTAAAAAAATTTGTAAACCCCCGTTTTGAGTAAACTCTACTATATAATTATTTACAAAAAGTTTAAAACCCCCGTTTTGAGTAAACTCTACTTTAATTATATACAAAAAGTTTAAAATCCCAGTTTTGAGTGAACTCTATAATGCAATAATATACAAAATTTGTAAATGCCCGTTTTGAGTAAACTCCACAATACAATTATATACAAAAAGTTGTAAACCCCTGTTTTGAGTAAACTCTATTATACAATTATATACAAAAAGTTGTAAACCCCTGTTTTAAGTAAACTCTACAATACAATTATTTACAAAAAGTTGTAAACCCCCGTTTCGAGGAAACTCTTTTATAATTATATACAAAAAGGTGTAAACCTCCGTTTTGAGTGAACTCTACTATAATTATATACAAAAAGTTGTTAACCCCAATTTTGAGTAAACTCTAATACAATAATATACAAAAAGTTGTAAACCCCCGTTTTGAGTAAACTCTACGATACAATTATTTACAAAAAGTTGCAAACCCCCGTTTTGAGGAAACTCTACCATACAATTATATACAAAAAGTTGTAAACCCCTGTTTTGAGTGAACTCTAATACAATAATATACAAAAAGTTGTAAACCCCCGTTTTGAGTAAACTCTACTATACAATTATATACAAAAAGTTGTAAACCCCCGTTTTGATTAAACTCTACAATACAATTATATAGAAAAAGTTGTAAAGCCCC
>CM044905.1:89490083-89595312 GCA_024500145.1 Gentiana dahurica var. dahurica
GTTAACATAAAATAAATATGTAATTTAATAGTTATTCTAATATAATATATATAGATATATAAATATATATAGATGTACATAAATTGCAAAATATATATATAGATATAAATATATAGGTACCAAGATATTAATAGATAATTTTTAGAGAACTGGCCAAAACTTATATAATTGGTTTATACGATCTTTTCGATTAATTGAAATGTGTTCGATCTCTCCTTTTATTTTAGGTCCAATTGAGTAAGTGAAACGGTGCACTCCTGAGGTAAACAATTCCTCCTCACACGAGTGTATGAAATTGTCATATGTCCATTGTCATCAGTCCAAGATCCACAACTGTTACGGTAAACTAATTAATCTAAACAGGTCCCGAGTACAAATCTACCTTTAGATAAAAAGGAGTCATTCCGTTCGTCAAGCGGTCAATTTTATTTTAAAGGCTCCGGTTGTCAAAGCCGGACGATTCAACTTTCCGGTTTAAGTTTCAATTAAACTGATGATTTAACATTATTACGATCTCGAGTACAAATTATAATAAAATTCATTTCTCCCAAAACAAATTTACCCCGGGTAGGAAATCGGATTCCGTTATCACGTTGTTCACACGGCCAATTTTACCCTCCGGTTTTTCTATCTTTTATTTCAAATCCTGATTACGAGGCGTCAATTCATAATTAGATTATGAATTCCTCAGATCTATTAAATATGTCAATACGAATATGATCAAAATAGAAAAAGATTCAATTAACTCAATTTTAGTCATTTTAACTTAACAACATTTCTTTAACGAAAAGATCGAAATAAAACCGATTACATAGTTTTGGCCAGGATTATATTTAGCCTAAAAACATTATAACAACGAAAAATACAAAAACAAACATAAATACTTAAGAAAAGTTACCCGAATACGGTAGTTGATTCAGAAATCGTATTTTCCGGACATTACAACTTCTTTAGCAAAACCGACTTCCGAGATTTTCTCGAGCATTACAACGATACTACATTATTACGGCGTAAGGCCTTATTTACTACTACTAAAAAAAGAAAAGAAGAAGGAGATATATATATATATATAGACTGTTATATATATAAATTTTGGTACATCCCACGCTGCTGCAAATGAGCTCCTTTATATAGAAAAAACTTCCAAGGCCGGACCGGTCCGGTATTAGGCCGGATCGGTCCGGACTAATGATGATCCCCACTAACTTGATCATTCCAGCATGTGCGTAGGAGATATTATTTTTATATATAATTATTAAACTTCTAAAATTCATATCTCGAGTTCTGGACCTCCAAAAATTGCAAACGAAATGCCAAAATTAAGATCTCGAGAAACTCTACAACTTTCATGAAGGACTCTTCTCCAGATAACGCTTTTTTGATAACCTCGTGTTCCTCCGAAGCTTTTACGGGATTTTTTCTTAATCCAAGTCGATTAGCCACTTGATCACTGTTTAAGTTCTAGACCTCCAATCTTCATAATTTAAATTGCATTGGAACACTCTCGGAAAAATCTACAACTTTTGTGAAGAACACTTTTTTTGAAAATATCATTTTGATGAGCCATTCGTTTGTCGAAGATATTTCTCTATTATTACTTATCCAGATTGATTGGCTACTTGTCCACTTAAGCTATTCAATTGACCATTTAAACTCGTGGCACTCTCTAAATCATTCCAGAGATATGATTAAACTTCAAAATGTCGATTCTCGGGGTCTTGGTTTATAAATCTGCAATAAAACATCACAAATACCCACGTAAATCTGACACGACAATCCGATTTACTAAAATCGGTACAAAATTACAACTTTTTATTATTATTATTACTAAACACTCTAAATTATAAAGACTAACACTTTATACCATAATTTCATATATTTTATATAGAATTCGTTGATAAAACATAATAATATAACATATTTTAATCATATAAAAATAATACATCAAATTACTCCCCACTTAGCTTTTGATCGTCCTCGAGCAAAAATAAGCGGTAATAAAAGATAGTATAATTTTTCAGATTATAATATATTTTGTCAATATTATAAATATATTATCTATCTTAATTTAAAATCTTAAGAAGACAGAAAGAGTATATAACTGAAATAACTTAAACATTAAATATTATTTAGATAAAATTATATATGTAATACTTAAGAAGTATAAATAAAATATCAGAATTATTTTTTAATCGCAACTATTATGAAATTCTGGAATCGGAAATTTCAGTAAGGTAATTGACAAAAATGGCTTATAGAGTTTAGGTTCAAGATGTTGGTTAATCGGAAAAAAAGAAATCAAAAAGAGAAAGAGGCAAGTCGTACGTACCTACATCTTCATATTTTTGAAAAAAACATATTCTTAGCATCTTTTTTCAGATTTTCTCTCTCTTTTTTTTTTTTTTTTTTTAAAGATTAAGAACTAAAAGCGTGAGTGTGTGTAGAAAATCAAACTTACAGGCATTGCTTCATCAAGATTGATCGGAGTACTACTCTTTCGATCGAAAATTACAAGTCCGGTTTCCTTAAACTTGTAATAATTCCTGAGATCTTATGATTCAACTTTTCCTCTTTCAATTTATCTTGTGCCTTCATTCCCAGCAATAGGACATTTCGTGATAATACCCTAGCTGGACTACTATCATCAGGCAATCGGAGCTTAATTACCTCATAGTGATATAGGACATTTCGTGATAATACCCTACTCACTCCAATCATTGGTAGCTACATCCGATTTGTTCTTTTTATTTTTAAGTTGTTAATCACAGATAAGGAAGATACCTGATATTTGATTAATTCTGTGTAAATATGGTGCTTCGTTCTTAATTAATATATCCGAACTTATTACCAAAATCGGCTATGTTGCAAGTGTCATGAGGTAAGATCGAATATACTACTACTTATCTAATTTTTCCAATCTCAGCATATACCAAAATTTAGCTTTTACGTCACCATCTCTTTTTATAAGTACGTACAAACTTGCGGTATTTCAAGGAAATGTAGACCAAAATAGCTAAAGCTCGGTTATTTAATCATAATTGACAATTTCGAGTGAGGTCTTGATCACTCTAATCAAGGCTGAGGTAGGTTATTTGGCTATAGTTATATTTTTGTGGTGCCAAAAATCAATAAACTTAATCCAATTCCAAATTCATAATTCGTATTGAAAATGATTCTAAAAATTTTACTTATAAATATCAATCATACTTATATAATTTTATAAAAACAATATCTAATATTAATTACTCCATTATATAAACTTAAAATCTTCTTAAAATCTAAATTAGACATATAATTATATTTATTTTATATTTATTTAAATTTTTTTTTTTTTTTTTCGAAAATTTTAATGAATTTTCTAACCTAACTCTACTCCCCACTTACGAAGTGGCATCGTCCCGATGTTCAATAAGTAGTAAAGAAGTAGGTTCGAAAATAAAATTAAAATTATCTATCAACGTTATTTTTCCGATTTTTTTTTTTTTTTTAGCGTATACTAATTATATCATTAAATAAAAACAAACAACTTAAAAAACTAAGACATATATATTAAACAAGATACATTATTACAAACTTAACTAAAAGACTGCAAACTTAACTTAAATTAACTTATTAAAACTTAAATATTACTAACAAACTACTAACAACTCTCTAGATAGTAGACGAACAACCCGGTGTATCAACCGGTAGCAATCCAAACCGACTATCTCTAGACGGAAAAATTTCATCCGTCTCCAACTCTTCTACTCCATTGAGAAGAATACACAAACGTGATATCAACCAAGAATTAGGCATAGGTTTCCCCCTACTACCTCTGGCTATTGCAAAGTCTGACACTGTCCTTTGAATCAATATACCCCAATCAACAAATACACCGAATGCCAAAGCAAAAAGTAGAAGCATTTCATTCTCAGTTAAACTTCCAAAATCCCAGGTGGGATAAACTCGAGAATTTATAAAATGCTTCCACGCCTTTAGATGTGGAAGTAAAGCTCGTGTAGACATGTCGTGATTTGTATCAAAAAGCGGGAACAGACATTGGAAAGACTCGTGTACTTTATTCAAATGATTAGAGGGATTTTGTAGTCCCCATTGCAATTCAAAATGTGGCATAGAAATTGGTGGAATTTCAAAAATTTGGTTGATAATAGATGAAGAGAAGGGAACAGCCACTCCTCTTACCAGAACAATCTGTGTAGACTCTATCGCGAATGTTGAAAGTAGGGCCGAATAAAATTCCCTTACAACCGTAATATTAATTCGCCCTCGTGGTGTACTTACAAATTTTTTCCAACCGAAACTCCTAATGAGAGTTTTACCCCACTGATCAATTTTATCAAAATTCAAACCTTTCTCCAATAGGATTGGAGAATTAGCAAAACGAGGGTGTAAATTTATACTTTCATTAGAGGCTTGCGATTCCGGATGATCCGGTGTATTAGGCTCGTAAGAATTTACAGATGGTGAGGAGTGGTTCGACATTTTTAAAACTTGATAAAAAATAAAATTACAGTTGGAAGTAGATAGGCAGTGAAAGAAATTTGTATGCTTTCCTCATTCCCTGGCCTCCTTTATATAGATAGAAAGTAATACATACGTGGATGAACGAGACAGACTCAAAAAATGAGTCATGCTGTTTCCCTTCACGGATCGGGCCGAGTATAGGCCGGACCGGTCCGGCCTCATCCTGCTTTTATTGAGGGACAGAGGTGAAAGTCAATTTGATTTTTGGCTATTTACTTCACGTGCCTATTACTAACTCTTTCCTCGAAGATACATTGTAAAGTTAATTTAACTTGATACGAACGGATAAAACGACACATTATATTTTATAAAATGACGTAGTAATTATACGAAAATTATTTTTGGGTTTTTTTTCTTTATAGTTTTTATAAAAACTAAACCGATTTAAAATGCAAACCAAATTTTTATAAAATCTATTGTAACATTAAACTAAACGAAAATTGAAAACAAACCAATAGTTAAATGACAAAAGTCGAATGCAATAAAATGTGTAGTAAACATGTTTAATCAATCATTAAAATTCAATCTTCATCATAATCTTCCTCCGGATCAACTTGAAAACTCGAACTTGGAAACGACTGAGAAGCTGATGGATGAGCTGAAGTCGTGGTCCTGACTGAACTATCAAGACCCATCGAACTCATGCCGGACGTGACATGTGCATACTCAGTGAATCCTCCCCAACTCGACATCGCTGGTCTCTGAACACCTGTCGAAAATACACCTGCCCCACTAGATTGGCTTCCAAAAGGATATGACGATGGATGAAAGCTCGACTGTGGTGGAATAGGTGTTTCCCCCTGTGGTAAGGTATATGGATCAGACTGACAAGGTGGATAGGCAGGATCATCAAAAGTAGGATTACGAAGCAACTGCTCGTTCCTTCTTAAACCTCTACGAATATCATCACACCACTGCCTAGTACTCTCAGCGAATAAAGCCACATTGGCTTGACCACGCGCAACATCTGTCACTAAAGATTGAAACATGTCATATGTGATAGTGTTGGAGAAAGGAGTTTGTTGAGGCTGACTAGGAAAAGATGGAAAAGAAGAAGATGTAAAAACTGGTGGAGCTGGCTGAGTTTGACGTCTTCTAAGCAAAGAGCTAATACTACCATCCGGAAGACTAGTCAAACTAGGTCCAATCAGATTTCCATCGGCCAGAGATAACTTGTCATTAGGCAGGAATGGTACTCCCAACCTACGACATAAATCAGAGATAAAACAAGGGAAGTAAAGATGACTCCCTGGTCTGGCGATGACAATACTCTCAAAAATCCTCTTAAACATGACCTTTCCAACATCTACTCTAACATCATTTACCATAGCCCAGGCAATACAAACATCTTCCTTTCCAAAAGCAGTGTGTTTACGAGAAGGATAGAGATTATGGCTAATAAATCTTTTAATTGCCCTTAAACCTCTAAAACAGTTCCCGTAATTTAAACCGATTTTCAACCCACACCGCGGTCGGGTCAAAAACAGTCTGGGCTCTCAGGGCAGTCTGCTCAAAACTAGCAGGATCATCTAAATTATAGACTACCCTGTAATCCTCCTCATCAGGAAAAACCTCAACTCCTAAAATTGCATTAATGACGGCAGGGTTAAAAGGAATATTTCTGGCTCGTAAAGGTACAGTTTCCGACTGAGTAAGCTGTTCTTCTGACATAGTAGATAAAACCGAATAAAACTCAGCTACTATAGTCGTGTTAATCTCACCTTCCCTTCTGGCTGCTAAATCTAACCACTGACGCCTTCTAAAGATATTTTTGACTTCATCACCTAAGTCATCCAAATCTAAACCTTTTTCAACCAGAACATCACACTTACTATAAATTTTTGTATACGCTTTCTTAGCCTCAGGTGATGCGGTTCTTTCAAAACTTACAGCTTCCTCTTCAGGTGATAAAATTACTGTGCCTACGACAGGAGTTGAAATTGGAATTTTTGATTTTCTCTTTTTAGAGACTCTAGTACTCGACTCAGCCATTCTACGATATTGGTAATGCCAATCAACAAAAACAACAACAAAAACAGCAAAAAAAAATAATAATGTCACAACACATTCAAAAATCAAAACAGTTGAAATTAATCTAAAAAATTATGAAAAATACGAAATTAACAACTAAATAAACTAGATTATACCTTAAAGTGTAGAAAACGTTGAAAAATAGGCCGGAAAAGTGTTAAAGTTGCCGGAATGAATGGAGCTTGTTCTTGACCCTTTTTGAATTTTCCACTTTGTGTTGAAGAGAGGAGATGATAATGAGAAGAAATCAAGTAGTGGTGTAGTGTGAGATGAATTTTTGTGGAAGGAAAGTAAAAAAAAATTCGTAAGGTGGGGTTTGGGTGTGGGGTGCGGCTGTTAGAAAAAATTAGGGAAGAAGAAGAAGAAAAGAAGGGTCCCCGTCTGTTTTATGTTTTCAGACCCCGGACCGGTCCGGTATTAAGGCCGGATCGGTCCGTGAACAATTTTTTCTGTTTTTCGATTTTTTTATGATTTTTGAATAAAACTTATACAAATTCTAATAAAACTTAATTAAAGTCTTAAAAATAAGTTTATAAAATTTTCTTAAAATAAAATTTGAAGGAACTTTTATAATTTTATAACAATTTATAAAAATTTAATAAAATCTTTATAACACTTTAATAAAAAGCTTATAAAAATTTAATAAATTTATATCAACTCTTATAAAAAATCTAAAAAAAACTTTTATAAAACTTTTATAAAACTCCTCAAATTTTATAAAGATCCAATTTTATGAAATTCTCAGAAGTTATGCGAAAATTTTATAAAATAAAATAAAAGACTCGAACTTAAGGGGTTCCTGATTCTTCGATTTCTAAATCCTCCAAAGTTCCGATATAACGCTCGATCAACCTAACTCCTAAAAACGAGGCATTTGAATTATCTCTCGGAATTCCATCGGGATTTTCGGATAACCACCTAATCGGTCCCTTCCTAACAATATTCAAACACTCATCCTGGGATCTGGTTGTGTTTTTCCCACAGCGTCCAACATGTTCACTTTTTCCACAGATTCTGCATCTCATTAGAAACTTTGCCCTTCTTTTTATCGCACTTCTTGATGTTCCATTACATACTTCTCTTAATCTAATCTCTCTCAACAATTTCTTGTTTTGTTCAAAAACTAAAGCTTCTATAATAAACGCGACATCTTTATCAAGGCCTAATTTCAAAAGTAAAATAAAAACTCCTATTCTATCTAAAAAAGACATCCAGTTCTTTTACGTCTATCCGGTAAAAGACGAAAAAAGTTTAAACATAATTAAAATTACAGAAAAGTAGAGTAAAGATAGATAGCACCTGGTATTTGGTGATTCCAGTTTCTCTGCTTTTCAGTTTTTCATTTTTCTCTGCTTTTTCAATTTGTCTGGGGATCAATCAGTAGCATTATTTCTTCTTTCAGTGTGATTCCTTCTCCCTCTACAAATAACTTTACTCTGTGGCCATTGGCTATAAAAGTTGTATTTCCATCAGTTAGTCCAACAGCTCCAGTTTTGTAAACCCGTGTTACTTTAAATGGACCTGTCCATCTTGATTTTAGCTTACCTGGAAACAACTTTAAACGTGAATTGTACAAAAGCACTCGATCACCTACATGGAACTCACGCTTAAAGATTCTCTTATCATGGAAGGACTTCGTGCGTTCCTTGTAGATTCGAGCGTTTTCATAAGAATCGAGACGAAATTCTTCTAGTTCCATCAATTGAAGCAATCTATGATCACCGACAGCCTTAGGATCGAAATTTAGAAATCTAATAGCCCAGAAGGCTCGGTGTTCTAACTCAACTGGGAGATGACAAGACTTACCAAAGACTAGCTTATAGGGAGAACAACCTATTGGTGTTTTAAAAGCCGTTCTATACGCCCATAACGCATCATCTAATTTAATTGCCCAGTTTTTACGATTTGAATCAACTGTTTTTTCCACGATTCTTTTGATTTCTCTATTTGACACCTCTACCTGACCACTGGTTTGCGGATGATAGGGCGTTCCTAGTTTATGTGTTACACCATATTTCTCAATTAACTTAGTAAATGGTCTATTACAAAAGTGCGAACCTCTATCGCTAATGATTGCCCTCGGAATGCCATATCTAGTGAATATGTTCTTTTTAAGGAATCGTATGACAACCTTGGTATCATTAGTGGGAAGAGCTTCAGCTTCTACCCATTTTGAAACATAATCTACCATTACAAGAATAAATCTTTTTCCAATCGATATAGGAAAAGGTCCCATGAAATCTATACCCCAAACATCAAATAACTCACATTCTAAAATAGGTTGCATAGGCATTTCATGTTTTTTAGATACATTTCCCCATTTTTGACAAGATTCACAAGATTTAACATATTTATAAGCATCTTTATATAATGTAGGCCAATAAAAACCACATTGTAAAACTTTAAAAGCAGTTTTCCATCCTCCATGATGTCCTCCTGCCTCACGATCATGACAAAATGATAAAATACTTAAAATTTCATTATCAGGCACACATTTTCTGATTATCCCATCCGAACATTTACGGAAAAGGTCTGGTTCCTCCCAGTAATAAAATTTTAAGTCATAAAAGAATTTCTTTTTCTGTTGCCAAGTCCAATGAGACGGAATATAATCACAGGTTAAGTAATTAATGATATCTCCAAACCAAGGTGAGATTTCCTTAGAGGGAATCCTATTTTTTTAATAATTGCATGGTTGAAGGAGTATCTATTCTAAATAGTTGTTCATCAGGAAATGAATCTTTAATTTCATTCCCTATCTCTTCCTCAGTCTCCATTCTACTTAGGTGATCTGCTACTACGTTTTCACTTCCTTTTTTATCTTTAATTTCAATATCAAATTCTTGTAGTAGGAGAATCCATCTAAGAAGACGTGGTTTCGCATCCTTCTTACTCAGTAAATATTTCAGAGCTGAATGGTCTATGTAGACTATTACCTTAGAACCGACAATATACGATCTAAACTTATCTAAGGCAAAAATCACAGCCAACAGTTCCTTTTCTGTAGTTGCATAATTTAGTTGAGCTGCGTTTAATGTGTGGGATGCATAGTAAATAGCTTTGAGAATTCTATTGTACCTTTGACCTAAAACAGCTCCTACAGCTAAATCACTAGCATCACACATAATTTCAAAAGGTAAATTCCAATCTGGTGCTACCAAAACTGGTGCAATAATCAACTTCGCTTTCAGGGTCTTAAACGCTTCCATACATTTACTATCAAAGTTAAAAGATACTTCTTTTTCAAGCAAATGACTTAACGGCTTTGCTATCTTTGAAAAATCTGCAATAAATCTCCTATAAAATCCCGCATGTCCAAGAAATCCTCTTAGAGTCCTTAGATTAACTGGTGGCGGTAATTTTTCAATCACCTCGACTTTAGCTTTATCAACTTCAATTCCTATTTCGGAGATTCTATGACCTAAAACAATTCCTTCTGATACCATTAAATGACATTTTTCCCATTTTAGAACTAAATTGGTATCCTCACAACGTTGTAAAACTCTTTCTAAGTGCGACAAACACTTACCAAAAGAATCTCCATAAACACTAAAGTCGTCCATAAAAATTTCTAAGAATTTCTCAACCATATCAGAAAATATAGACATCATACATCTTTGAAACGTAGCAGGAGCATTACATAAACCAAACGGCATTCTTTTATATGCGAAAGTTCCATAAGGACATGTGAAAGTAGTCTTTTCTCTATCTCCTGCTGCAATGAAGATCTGTAAATAACCTGAATAACCATCTAAGAAACAGTAATACTTATGACCACTTAAACGTTCCAACATTTGAACTATAAATGGAAGTGGATGATGATCTTTCTTAGTATGATCATTTAGTTTTCTAAAATCAATGCACATTCGATATCCTGTAATTTCCCTTGTTGGAATCCATTCATTCTTATCATTCTCTTTCACTGTGAAACCTCCTTTCTTTGGTACAACTTGAGTTGGACTAACCCATTCACTATCCGATATAGGAAAGATTATTCCCATTTCTAATAGCTTAATGACCTCTTTCTTAACGATTAACTGTAAATTCGGGTTGAGGCGGCGTTGCGGTTGAATACAAGGTTTAGCATCTTCTTTCGGAATTATCTTATGAACACAAATCTCCGGGCTAATACCTCGAATATCGGCAACTGTCCATCCAAAAGCTTTCTTATGCTTTCTTAACATTCTTATTAATTGATCTTCTTGCTGCTCAGTTAAAGTAGATGATATAATAATCGGTAATAGATTATCAGTTTCTAGAAAAACATATTTCAGATTTAAAGGTAACGGTTTCAATTCCAGATTCTTTGGCGGATCTTCTATTGATGATTTAAGAACTGGTCCTTCTAGTTCTAACTCCAAATACTTATGCCATGGTGGCTTAAAAGTAAAGCTTCCTTTATCTAGAGAAAGGATTATCTCTTTCATTTCAATGTCTTCCTCATCTTCTTTATAGATAGACAGAGTTAAGCATTCTTCTAATCTGTCTTCAAAAGTTGGTAACCGATTATCATAGACAGAATGAATATCTTCTATAAAAGAACATGATTCCGGTGATGTATATGGATGGTTCATAGCTTTAAAAATATTGAAAGCAACTTCATCTTCATTGACTCTCAAAATTAACTCTCCTTTATGAACATCGATTAAAGTTCTTCCTGTAGCTAGAAATGGACGACCTAGAATAAGAGGCGCTGAATATCCTTCTTCCATTTCCATAACTACAAAATCTCTTGGAAAATAGAATTTGTCTACTTTAACCAGTACATCCTTAATCATTCCTTTAGGGTACTTAATCGATCTATCTGCCATTTGCAGAGTCATTTCAGTCTTAGTAAGCTTTCCTATGCCTAGCTTTTTATAATCCTCATAAGACATGAGATTTATACTAGCTCCAAGATCACATAAGACTTTCTTAAAAAGAAATCCTCCAATTTCACATGGAATCGTAAAACTTCCGGGATCTTTCAGTTTAGGTGGTAACTTATGCTGCAGAATTGCAGAACATTCTTCATTTAGGCATATATTCTCGTATTCCTCTAATTTTTTCTTATTTGATAGTATATCTTTCAGAAACTTTCCATAGGCAGGTATATTAATCAGAGCTTCAATAACAGGGATATTAACATGAAGATGACGAAAGGTATCAAGGAAACGAGCATACTTCTTATCGGATTTTGCCTTTTTGATTTGATCTTTAGGAGGGTAGGGTAAAGATTCTAAATCTATAACCTTTGGCTCCTTAGTCAATTTCTCTTTTCCTTTTTCCTTAAACCTTTGAGTATTACTTAGTCGCCATGTTTCAGGTTCTTGAATTTTTTCCTTTAAATTGTTCCCTGAATCAATCTCTACTTGAATTTTTCGGTTCTTCCTGTTTCTCATTTATTCTAACATGTTCCTTGAATAAATTCCTTAAATCTTTATCCATAGGGTCTTTCAAAATCCTAGGGATTTTTACCCAATTTTCACCTTCATTTTCAGGTTCCAAACTTCTATTCCTTTTCAAGAAATTATCTATAATTTCTTCTTCCTCGTCAGTGAATTCATCTTTATCTTTAGTTTCATCATTCTTTCCATCTAAATCATTTTCTACTTCATTATTCCCAAAGTTTTCTACTTCATTGCTTCCACTAAGCTTCCTACTTCTCGTAACCACAACATTTACCTCTCTTGGGTTTCTGTCAGTGTTGCTTGGTAATCCTCCTGGGGGTCTACTGTTGTTACGTTCACCTTCCCTACTCAAATGATCTTCCATATTCCTTAATGAGGCTTCTATTGTTCTCATTCTGGTATCATGTCCACTCATAGATGTTTTTATTGTACTCATATCTTTAGTGACTGTACCAATAGAAGTCATCATCGTTTCCATATTCTTAGCTTGAGTAGATACCACACCCATCATATTTTCCATTAGTTTTTCCCATTTTTCAACTCCTTCTGCAGGTTGAGTTGAACTCTGAGTTACTGGTATACTTTGAGTGGTATGTTGAGGATAGGATCTTGGTAATGATTGTAAATTCTGATTAGATGTACTTTCTTGATAAACTTGGTTACTATTCCTATATGGGACTGGATATGGCGGTTGTCCTGGCTTACTAGGGTTTTCAGACCATCGATAAGTAGGATGATCTCTTCTAATAGCATTGAATGAGTTTGAGTATGCATTGTTCAAATTCCTATGCTGCTGAAGAAAACTCACCTCCTCCCTCGAATATCCTGTTGGTTCTTCACTCCCTAATGCCACATTATCATGACTTGAGTATTCATTTGGTGTACTATTTTCTGAATTTTGGTTCTTATTCTGTTGTAAACCATCAAATTTCCTACTCAAATTCTCCAAGTGTGCTAGAACTTCCGTATTAGACGTACATTCTCCTGCAAAAGCTACTTTTCCGGTGCTAGAACCGGTTTCCCACATTCCATTATTTTTGGAAATCTTTTCTATAGCATCGTAAACTGTTTGAGCTTCACTCATCATTAACGAACCACCACATGCATGATCTACATCCGCACGTGAGTCTTTTCTCAATTTACGACAGAAGAGTTGAATTTGCATATCTAAGGAATAACCATGATCGGGACATGCTCTTAACAATTTTTTAAACCTTTCCCACGCATTCCCAAGAGTTTCCTCAGATCCTTGTCTAAAGTTAGCAACCTCGACTTTTAATTCCAAATTTCGTCCGGGAGTGAAATATTGTTTTAGAAATTCAGTTTGAATCTCCTCCCAACTAGTAAGTGAATGATGTGGAAGAGACATAAACCAATCTCGGGCTCGTCCTTTTAAAGAAAAAGGAAACATAGTCATTCTCGTTAATTCCTTATGAGCACCTTGACTTTTGGCTGTATTGCACAGTTCTTCAAAAAGATAGAGATGATGATGTGGATCTTCATCATCCTCTCCTAGGAATTGAGCTCTTGCGTCAATTAAACCAAAAAGATGAGACTTAATTTCGAAATTATTCGCTCCTTCATTAGGTAAAAGTATGGGATTATTAGTCCGGTTTCTTCTTATTGTTTGATCACATATAGGTCTCGGGTTTGGTGGATTATTACGATTATTCCGGTTCCGATTTTGATTATTTCTATTATTATTATTATTAGGGTTAACAGGGTTTTGTCCATGCCCTAGAGCATGTTCCAGCCCTTGTTCAGGTGTTTCATCACTGATTTCAGCCATTCTCGTATTTCTGTTTGAAGATGATTCTTGGTCAGGATTTCCCTGACTAGTATGACCGCGTTTACTCTCTACTCTTAACTGCCTTTCGTAAGTGTTTATGTCAGGCTTATAAGGAGCGAGAGGGGCCTTACCACTTCTGGTCATCAACTAACGAAAATAGAAAATAACACGAAATTGATAGTAGTAGAAATTGGTAATTTTCCTAAAAGGTAACAACCAACGAAAAAAAAATAAAATAGAAATGAGATAAGAAAAGTGTTGACTTATTCTCGAGAGTTTTAAGCTAATACAAGTAGTAACCATAGACACATAAAAAGAAATTAGCGACGTTCCCCGGCAACGGCGCCAAAATTGTGGTGACGGACCTTTTCTAGGCTATACAGATCCTAACCGGCAGTGTACCGGGTCAAATCGTAGTTCTAGTCTGGTGAGTCAGGTGTCGAATCCTCAGGGAACTTGGTAATTTATTTTACATGTGGTTAAACACCAAAGAGCTGTTATTAACTCGATCTAAATCGCAATTTTATCACACAAATCACTACTATTCTAGTTAACATAAAATAAATATGTAATTTAATAGTTATTCTAATATAATATATATAGATATATAAATATATATAGATGTACATAAATTGCAAAATATATATATAGATATAAATATATAGGTACCAAGATATTAATAGATAATTTTAGAGAACTGGCCAAAACTTATATAATTGGTTTATACGATCTTTTCGATTAATTGAAATGTGTTCGATCTCTCCTTTTATTTTAGGTCCAATTGAGTAAGTGAAACGGTGCACTCCTGAGGTAAACAATTCCTCCTCACACGAGTGTATGAAATTGTCGTATGTCCATTGTCATCAGTCCAAGATCCACAACTGTTACGGTAAACTAATTAATCTAAACAGGTCCCGAGTACAAATCTACCTTTAGATAAAAAGGAGTCATTCCGTTCGTCAAACGGTCAATTTTATTTTAAAGGCTCCGGTTGTCAAAGCCGGACGATTCAACTTTCCGGTTTAAGTTTCAATTAAACTGATGATTTAACATTATTACGATCTCGAGTACAAATTATAATAAAATTCATTTCTCCCAAAACAAATTTACCCCCGGTTAGGAAATCGGATTCCGTTATCACGTTGTTCACACGGCCAATTTTACCCTCCGGTTTTTCTATCTTTTATTTCAAATCCCGACTACGAGGCGTCAATTCATAATTAGATTATGAATTCCTCAGATCTATTAAATATGTCAATACGAATATGATCAAAATAGAAAAAGATTCAATTAACTCAATTTTAGTCATTTTAACTTAACAACATTTCTTTAACGAAAAGATCGAAATAAAACCGATTACATAGTTTTGGCCAGTATTATATTTAGCCTAAAAACATTATAACAACGAAAAGTACAAAAACAAACATAAATACTTAAGAAAAGTTACCCGAATACGGCAGTTGATTCAGAAATCGTATTTTCCGGACATTACAACTTCTTTAGCAAAACCGACTTCCGAGATTTTCTCGAGCATTACAACGATACTAAAATTACATTATTACGGCGTAAGGCCTTATTTACTACTACTAAAAAAAGAAAAGAAGAAGGAGATATATATATATATAGACTGTTATATATATTTTGGTACACCCGAATGATCTCTGAAGCTGCTCTTTATATAGAAAAATTGCCAGAGGCCGGACCGGTCCGGTATTAAGCCGGATCGGTCCGGACTAATGATGATTCCCACTAACTTGATCATTCCAGCATGTGCGTAGGAGATATTATTTTTTTATATATAATTATTAAACTTCTAAAATTCATATCTCGAGTTCTGGACCTCCAAAAATTGCAAACGAAATGCCAAAATTAAGATCTCGAGAAACTCTACAACTTTCATGAAGGACTCTTCTCCAGATAACGCTTTTTTGATAACCTCGTGTTCCTCCGAAGCTTTTACGGGATTTTTTCTTAATCCAAGTCGATTAGCCACTTGATCACTGTTTAAGTTCTAGACCTCCAATCTTCATAATTTAAATTGCATTGGAACACTCTCGGAAAAATCTACAACTTTTGTGAAGAACACTTTTTTTTTGAAAATATCATTTTGATGAGCCATTCGTTTGTCGAAGATATTTCTCTATTATTACTTATCCAGATTGATTGGCTACTTGTCCACTTAAGCTATTCAATTGACCATTTAAACTCGTGGCACTCTCTAAATCATTCCAGAGATATGATTAAACTTCAAAATGTCGATTCTCGGGGTCTTGGTTTATAAATCTGCAATAAAACATCACAAATACCCACGTAAATTTGACACGACACTCCGATTTACTAAAATCGGTACAAAATTACAACTTTTTATTATTATTATTACTAAACACTCTAAATTATAAAGACTAACACTTTATACCATAATTTCATATATTTTATATAGAATTCGTTGATAAAACATAATAATATAACATATTTTTAATCATATAAATAGCTAGGTCAGTAGACTAGTCAGGAACCTACTGAAGAATGAAGGCTGAGGGCTCAAACTCAGTTAATGGAGGCTAAGGGATCAAACTTAGTAATTAAAGTCAAGGATATGGAATCAGAATTTAGGGAAGTCTGTGATGACCTAAACTGATTACATATACCTTGTGTACAAGGTCTAAGTTCCATAAGTTGGATGGTGATTGGAACTTAGTTATATGCAAAAAGGTGTAATCTAACTTCATAAATAAAAGTTAGATAAAAGAAGTAAGCTGCATTGTGTTTTAAACATAGCAAATTATGGTTCAGCTTACTGATATGTACTCCAGCAGACTCATGAACCTGCTGATACATATATCTCGATTTATTCAAGATTACATTGGAAGAAAACAAGGATAAGGACATCTAACAACCTCTGATTTATCAAACAAATCAATGGTTGAGATTAGAAGGACGTTGGGATGATTCAGGACTTTATCCAATGGATACAAGTCAAAGGGTGGACAGACTGCATTCTGTCAAAAAGCAGTCTGACTGTGTCAGTACTATGAACAGTGACAGAAAGCAAGTCAAATGGGACAAAATCTGGAACGGCTATATTTGAATTTCAAATATAAGTCACAAGCATTCCTACCTATAAATAGAGGACTTCTAACTCAGAAAAAGTTGATGAACATTAAGAGAAAAATACAGAGAGTTCTGAGCTTCAAGTTACTGATCAAGAAAAACACCCTGCTGAACTTACTGAGCTTAAAGCTACTGATCCAGAGAAAATCTTCAAGTGTAATCTGCATTCAAACAAATCGATATTGTAATCAGGCTGACTTGTTTGTACTTTAATGGCAGTTCTGGGATGAAATCGATATTGTACTCTCCCAGCTCGATGACCTATTTTGCCAACCTTCCTGAGGCTTCTGGTCATCCTAAGATTTTCCGTAATGGCTGATCGGTGATTACTGTGATTGGATGTGCCTGGAAGTAAGGTCTTAACTTCCTAGAAGCATGCACCAATGCCATTGCTTATTTCTCTGCATTTGAATATCTGACCTCTGGTCCATGGAGTGCTTTGCTTACAAAGAAAACTAGAATCTACTGCCAGTCTTGTTCTTTAACCAGTACAGCGCTCACCGCTTCTTCAACTACTGTCAAGTAAACATATAAAGGTTCTCCTTCCTGAGGAGCAGTGAGTGTAGGCAGTTCGGCCAAGTATAACTTCAGTTCTTCGAAGGCCTTCTGACTTTCTTCGTCCTACTGGAAAGGACTTGCTCTTCTCAAAATTTTGAAAAAGGGTATGGCACGTTGTGCCGATCTGGAGAGAAACCTGTTCAAAGCTGCTATTCGTCCAATTAGCCGTTGTACCTCTTTGATATTTTTCAGCGGTGACATAGTCTTCAGCGCATCGATCTTATCTGGATTTGCTCTAATTCCGTCTTTGGATATCATGTATCCTAGGAACTTTCCCGATCTAACCCCGAATGTGCATTTTTTTGGGTTAAGTTTCATCTGAGTTTTCCTCAAAACCTCGAATACCTCTCTGACATCCATTAAATATTGATCAAGAGACCTAATTTTGATTAGGAGGTCATCCACGTACACCTCCATGCACCGGCCGATCTATTCGGCGAAAATTGTATTTACAGCCCTTTGATATGTTGCTCCAGCATTCTTCAGGCCAATAGGCATAGTGATGTAGCAGTACGTCCCAAACTCTGTTAAGAAGGAAGTTTTTTTTCTGAATCTTGTGGATCCATTGCGATCTAGTGATATCCTTTGTAAGCATCTATAAATGCAAACACTTCAAACCCCATTGTTTAGTCTACTAGACGATCAATCTTGGGCAAAGCATAACAATCTTCCGGACATGCTTTGTGGAGATCAGTAAAGTCCACGCACATCCTCCAACTCCCATCTGGCTTCTTAACCAGTACTGGGTTCGCTAACCATTCTTGATATACGACCTCTTTGATAATGTTGGCCTGCAACAATTTGGTCACTTCTTGCTTAATTGCTGAGATACGTTCAGAGGCGAAATGCCTCTTCTTTTGACGAACAGGTCTCCTGATTGGGTCTATGTTCAACGTGTGAACTGTTAGATCTGAAGATAACCCTGGCATGTCTTCTACTTTCCATGCGAACACGTCTCTGAATTCTTTTAAAAGGTTTATCAGAGTTTCCTTATGTGAGGCTAGAATCCATGCCCTCATACTAACTATTGAGTCTGCTTGTCCGTCCCATAGACGAATAGCCTCTGTCTGATCTTTAGATGACCAGTTCTCTTCATCTTTGGAAAGCAGTTCTTTGATACTCACTTGCTGAACCATCATTTTCCTATTTACCGTTGTTGCGTAATAGCTCCTGGTTGTTTCCACATCGCCTTTGAATTCTATAGAACCTTCCCCCGTAGGGAATTTCATGCTAACATGAGCTGGTGAGATTACAGCTCGAAGATCGATAAGCGCTGGTCTTCCTATGATTATATTGTATGCTGAGGGTGCCTTTACCACCACATAATCCATCATCAGGGTCCTACCCTTCGTTCCTTCTCCAAAAGTAGTAGGGAGTTTGATCATACCCAGTGGATGAATTAGGGGTCCGGCAAAGCCGAACAGAGGAGCTGAAACAGGGGTGAGTTCGGTATCATTCAACCCCATGGCTCTGAACATTGTAGTAAAGAACATTCTTAGCACTGCATGTGTCTATACATATCCTCTTTGTCAGATTCCTGCTGATCACCTCGATCACAAATCCTTCATTGTTGATTACTAAAGGGAGAGAGTCCTTGGGACCATAAGTTACCTCTCCCATTAGTCTTTGTCTCTTACTTGATTGAGTAGGAGCAGTAGACCTGCTACTGCTGTAACTTCAGTTCTGCTCGGGTTGTTCGGCCCCCATGAGATCGTATTGATCGTATTCATTGGGCGGTTATCCATCTGACCATCAGGGTCTGGTGAGTGGTCTCATCTTCTCCGAAACTCATCTCGGTTATCTCTGTCATTGTAGTTATTCTGGCGCTTGAACTCACGCCAACCACGTGGTTCAGCCTGATGAGACCGATCTACGACCTTATCAACCTTTCCTTCCATTACTGCCGTATTGATATTTCTGATCAGATCCCGGCATTTCTCTGAATCATGACCAACAACTTTGTGATACTTGCAGAATTTATTAGGGTCTCTCTTTTCTCTAGGCCCCCTCATTGGTGGTGGGACCTTAGCTATTCCCTTTCTTTCCATAATTGCGAGGACCTGCTCGCGAGATCTATTCAAAGGGATGAAGTCTCAGTCTTGCAGAGCTCCTTTCTTGCCCAGCCGATCTGAGACTGGTGGAGTTACTCTATCCCAAACTGACTTTCTCTTCTTGTCTGACTTGTCTTCTGACTTGATTTTCTTTCCGTCGCCTCTTTCCATTTCTCTCTTGAGTCTATTTGCTTCTTCTCCCGGGCAATGTTCATAAGCAACATCTAAAAACTCTTCTATCGTCTGAGGGAGTTTACTGTTTAACTTGGCGTGCAGCCGTCCATCTCGCAGACCTGCTACGAAAGAGGCGACCAACGGTCGATCATCAGCATCCTGCACTTGTGCAGATTCTTCGTTAAAATGCTTTATAAAGTGCAGAATGGACTCATCATGCTTTTGCTTCAATGTTAGAAGGTGAGTCTGATTTCTCTGGAATGGACGAGCTACGATGAAGGCATGGACGAACTTCTGAGTTAAGGTTCCGAAGTCGGAGATGACCTCGGTGGAATCTTGTTGAACCATTCTCTGGCCTTTCCTGTTAGCAGTGCGGGGAAGATTTGCACTTCATCTCGTCTCAGGCATTGTACAGGTTCATATGTGAAATATATTGATGCATATGATCATAAAGATCCTTAAATCCGTCATAAGACTTAATTTTCAGAATCTTGAACCCCACTGGTCGGGGGTAGTTGTCATGTACTTGGTAAAGGATGATGCGCAGAGCAGTTCGTCAAATCGCCTCCCGAGCAAAGCACCCAATTCGGCCTTAGCCATGTCGTTAGGGTTTTGAGCATTCCTTTTTACCGTATTAAGGCTGGATTCAGCCTCCTGCTTCTTATAAGTCTCCTGGGGACGAGTTGTTTCTCTGACCTCTGGGGGGTCTCTCCCCTTCAACGTTTCTTCAAAGATAACCTTAAGGGTAGTGTTATCCATGTTTTTCAAGGCTTCCACCAACGCCTGGTTGGCTGGATCTCGAAGGACTGGATCAGGCTGATAAGTCTGATCCTCAGCAATATTTGCAGCTCTTTGCATGGCCGCACTCTAGCCTTCTCCCTGGGTGGTAGAAGCTCCACCTTGCTGGGTTGGATCTGCAGGATCCGCAGTTTTCTTGCCGGTGTTCTTGGCCATTGTTGAACACGAGAATTCTGGATTTTTGGATCAATTTATCAGAAAGATACCCTCCTTCTTGCACCAATTGATGATGCTGGGTTTGTCTGTGAGTTAATCCGGGCCGATTTCCTTTGTGACAATGACCGTAAATCCTATGAACCCTAAATTGTGCTTTATGGGGATGTGTTTTTGGTGTGTTTTAAACTGATCTCGTGAGTTATTTCTCTCGAGTTGCCTATAGCTTAATTGGAATCAAGTCTTTCGTAGTTCCTCAGGGTTTATTATATAGGAGATGTCTCGTTCCTTTCCTTGTCCTGCAAGGAATTAAGTTATTATTATTAACATTATTCCCCTAAGAATATACACGCCTAAATCCCTATAATTTAGGGATAGTTATGGACACATTAAATGTCAAGATAACAGTCTTTATGACTTAGGATTCTTTCCTTATTTATCTGTAGTTATCCCCTGCGTGGAATAACAGCCGGGGTGGCTCTGGGCGTCCTGCGCTGAGCCCCCAAGGCCACTATGGCCGAACTGGGCAGCTCATCTTCGCCAGGCCTTGATCGACCTGCGGTGGCTGGAGGAGGAGAGTATGCCGATCTCCCACATAAGGTAAGGGACCTGCCCTTAAGTGTGTCTTTTGGGGCTCCTGGCCCTTACAACCCTTCATTTAGAGGTTAGTCATTTATTACACGTCCTAAAAGGATGACACGTGCGTAGTTCGGGTCGGCTATCATCAACGTACATTTAGGGAAAAAAATTCTCAAATATATAAACCGTTTATTGTTGTGGCAATTACCTATCCACATGGGCGCCTTCACGAATTTAGGTATACGGGTCGGAAATTGGTCATAGTTTATGATTACTAAACTTAATCATATACATTCTAGTTCAATACGAGTCAATACAGATTAATATAAAAAAAAATTAAGCGGGTCAATCCACATATCTATGTGTATCTAAAAAACAATTCATATAACTGTAATATTTTATTTAACGGGTCGGTTGACCCATATCACTGTAAGATGGAGCCGCCCTTGCCTATCGATTAACCCTGTACAGACGATTTGTGAATTAAATAGGGCATGGTCTGTACATCTCCTAATTACATTTTATCATCAACTATCATTAAATTATATCGGGTCATAAAAAATAGATTCAATAACCAAGGGAATTTCTCTATGTATTGAAGCACAACTTTTTTCAGTCAATTCATCTCTAATTTGATGGGGTACGATAAGCATTAGTGTGTTTATGTTTCAATTAATGAGAAAAACAAAATTAATTCACAGAACTAGAAGAAAACAGACGCAACAGACTGAGAGTTAGGAATGATGATTAATAGTATTGTGGGCAATTTGGGGCTGGAAGTTTACTTTGTTATCCCTTCAAAACAAAAACTCGTGGGTTAATAAGAAAAAATGAATGGTGAGAATTTGTATACGAGTGGCCTACTGGATTAAGGTTTGAACAATTGTGTAAGCAGATTTCATTCAATGACATAAAATTGGGTTAAAAACAAGTTTGTTTACAACTAGTATATAATGATTGAAAATTTCTGGGACCCATAGAAAGCCGGGGGGGCCTAAGGCTCATGCCTTCTCAACTTTTGCTCAGGGCCACCTCCGAGTCGTATATGAATTAGGGTACATTCCAACCTAATTATTTCAAACGATGTCGAAGTTAAAGTTAGTGAGCCGTTTAATTGAACGACATATAACTCATTGTACTATAGAGCGGTTAATAGATATTTAGTAATAGATCTGCCACATGGTATGTTTCTCTAAGTCGGATTAGCTAGCAAACTAGTCCAAAGAAATTCCCAGGAATAGCTGAAACGTCATGTACAAGAAAAGCATAAACGAAAAGGCCAACAACGATTGACGTAATATTACATTCTTTATACTACTGATTATGATAAATCTATCAATCACTAAATTCAACATCATAATCAATAGTACGTGTGAAAGTATATTTTAGTTAGGTTATTTGATCTGTGCGTCTGTATCTGAGTTGAATCTGTCACGTATGAAGCTGAGCATTAGGCCTGATCCTCTCAGCTAAATCGGTGATCACATCTAAAATCAGCTTTGAGTCTGAATCTGGGTACATATGATAGTTCTCATCTGATTCTAGAGGGTGCGACTGAGGATATTTTTTGTAGATCACTTAATTGGTGATTAAGTCGGCTAGAGTTAAATCAGGGTATAAAAAAGCACACATTAGTGTTGGCTAAAAAAGATGCTGAGTAGGGAATCTAGTGATCACAATGTGTCAAACAGTGAAAACATGCTGACCCATTCTCGTTTATAATAAAAAAAAAGTCCCATACACTGACGATACAGGGTTTCACTCCCTCCACGTGTCGTCTATTGGTTGGTCATCACACTGAGATAACGTCAGTACATCCATGTCGATGCCCAGGTTCGAGGCCAAGGCCATCATATCAAAGCCAGGCTACGACTATCGACTATCGAGTATCGAGCTGTGTAGGACGTTCAGTCCGCACCAGCTAGCAATGTAGGACAGTGATCCCCAGAGTCGATAACCGCAGGTCGGTATATCGACATCAAGGATGGAGTCCGCATCAGCTTGCTAAGCCCATTAATAGCAATAGCTTGGGCAAGGGGTCAAGGCCCATTTAAGGGTAAAGATGACAATAACACAAGCCGACTTAACCTTAGGGTTTAGGCAAGTATTGTCATTATAAATACCCCCAATCCAGGAACTACGTAGGGCTTGATTCCTGAAACATAACAGGATACGTAGGCAATCCAAGATACAGTCTTGGACTCAGCCGCATACATAAAATCCATCCCCTCGCTCCTTTTTGGCATTAGGGTTCTTGTGTGTTCATCACTAGATTAAATTAGGGCTCGAACCATCAAGGTGACATTATTTGTCATCGTCATTGGCGCTAGAAGGAGGGCTTTCTATTGATCGAATACTCAAGAACACGATGCCTCCCAAGAAAACTGCATCCAAAACCACATCCAAAGCAGTTGATCAAGGCTCCCAGATGAACGAGCCAACCGACCCTGATATGCAAGGAGAAGAGGACCCAGCATTGGATCTGGTTCAGCACGATCCTCAGTAAAAACAAGGGGAAAAAGATCAAGCTTTGAACCCTGCCCAGGAAACCCACCAACCAGAAAAGCAAGCTCTTGCTCCAGAATATCGGACGCTTGCGGATCAGTTGGCAGGGGCGGACTTGAAAGTAATGTCCAGGATAATCGCCGAGGCAGTTACGGCGCGCAGGAAAGCAGACGCCGCCCAGAAAGAAGCTATGGCGGAAGGCGGCCAGAAAGAAGTTGTGGACAAACCTAAACAGACTCCTGAGGAAGAAATAAGCGCATCATCTAGCTCGGTGGAAAGGAAGAGACGTGAGATCCACCAAAAACACCAGAGAGGGGATGATGACAGCGCCAGGGAGGAGTTGAATGAAATTTTGGGAAAGAGTCAGGTGTCGCTGTGGCTCGAGTCTCCCTTCACGAAGGAGATCGAGAGCTTTCCTAAACCCAAGGGGTTTAAGATACCAAAGATAGAACCTTATGATGGCACCACCGACCCGGAGGACCATCTCCACAGATATCTGTCTCAAATGAGGTTGGATGGGGCACCCGATGCAATGCGCTGTCGGGCATTCGAGACGCTACTCGTAGGTCGAGCAAGAGAATGGTTCACGAAGCTACGACCAGGGTCGATCTCCAGTTTTGCCATGCTCGCTCGAAAGTTCCGAGATGCGTTTATAGTCAACAAGAAGTTTCATCTGAGTGCCACACACCTCATGAACGTGAGGCAGCAAAGAGATGAGACGGTGATGGAATATTTGAAGAGGTTTAATCTCGAGGCCATGCAGGTCAAGGACGCAGATGACCGACTTCTGATCACATCGTTCGTAGGGGGGCTGCGTAATACTAAGTTGTACATGAAGTTGAGCAGGGACGTACCCCATACCATGGACGAATGTGTCAATGTGGTGCATAGATTCTGTCAAGGGGAAGAGGCAGTGCGGCGGCACACCCAATCCGACTGGATGGAATCCAAGAAGGACACCCGAGGTCCGAACAGGAATCAGTCCAAGAGGCAGGATGTCGAAAGTAAGCCATCGGTCTGGGACCGAATCGACACGTCCACCTCAGACCGTGGGGGCAAGAAGGGACCCTCACGAGATAAGGACTTTATCCCACTTAATCGACCTCGATCTGAGGTGTTGTCGATTATGCTTTCAAAAAACTTGGCGAGGAAACCGCCACCGTTGAAAAAGCCTCGAGAAAAGAGGAATGCAAGCAAATACTGTGATTTTCACGAAGACATAGGCCATACAACAGAGGATTGTATCGACCTAAAGAGAGATATCGACGTCTGCATTCAGGAAGGGAAGCTAGACGAAGTTGTTGACAGATCTCGGTATGATGGGCCCAGGGGGCGTGGAGAATTTAAGAGGAAAAACTCCGATCAAGACAGGAACCGAGGTCGAGACGTCCAGAGACGAAGGGATCGGTCACCTCAGAGGAATCGATCCCCGGGTCGAGAAGGAAACAACAGAGAGAATCTTGGTCGAGATAGATATGAAGATAATCGACCAGTTAACTATGTCAACACAATCTTTGGTCCTGGTGAGAGTGATAAAGACCAGACCAGTGAAGAGCCAACTTGTAGCTCGAGAGAGCGCAAACAGCTCAGATTCATGACAGAAGTCGGATATGGCCCTCGAGATGATATCCCCAAGTCGAGGAGTCATAGCGAAGGGTTAGTTATTGAGGTAGTTATTAGCCGAGCCCGTGTATCGAGAGTCTGTATCGATAACGGGAGTGCAGTGAACATCATATATCACTCGGCGTTTCAAGCGATGAAGTTGAAGGAGAAGGATCTAGCCCCCATAGCATCTCCCCTATTTGGATTCACAGGACAAGCAGTCCACCCCATGGGCTCGATAAAATTACTCACGACAGTTGGTGATGGCGAGAAAGGAAGGACACTTGAATTAAGTTATGTGGTGGTCAAGGCTCCTTCTGCTTATAATGTTATCTTAGGACGACCTGCGCTCTTCGACCTGCGTGCTATCATATCGACTTTTCATAATAGTATGAAGTTTCCCACTAGGAACGGTTCCCACGAAGTAAAAGGAGACGTTGAAGTCGCTCGGAGTTGTAACTCTGTTGTCATGAATGGGAAGATGGCGGTTCAACAAGTCTTAGTCGAGGAATTGATTCCAGAGGAAGAAGAGGAGAAGAGTTGGGTCTCCAGTGACGCAGTCGAAAACGTCCGACTCTGGGAAGGAGAGGACGATCAGTGCGTGCAGGTCGGAATTTGGATCCCCGAAAAAGAAAAACAGCTACTGGTCGAACTTTTAGTCGAGTTCAGAGACATCTTTGCCTGGAAAGCCACCGACATGCCAGGACTGTCTACCGACATTGCAGTTCATAAACTCGAAATTGACCAGGCTAAAAAGCCAGTCAAACAGAAGAAGAGAAGTTTTGCGTCGGATCGACTTGAGGCCATCGAGTTGGAGGTCGGCAAGCTACTAGCAGCCAAGATAGTAAAAGAGGTATTATACCCAGAATGGCTAGCTAACCCGGTTTTAGTCAAGAAGCCTGACGGTAGTTGGCGCATGTGTGGACTTTACAGATTTGAACAAAGCATGCCCAAAAGACTCGTATCCGCTGCCCAAAATCGACAGGTTAGTAGATTCAACCATTGATTTTGAAGTTTTTGGTTTTTTAGATGCATATAAAGGATACCATCAGATTTTAATGGATCCTCGAGATGCGGAAAAAACAGCGTTTATCACAGAATTTGGCACCTTCTGCTATGTGACCATGCCATTCGGATTAAAGAATGCTGGGGCAACATACCAGAGGGCAGTCAATAAGATATTTGCAAGACAAATTGGAAGATGAATGGAAGTTTATGTAGACGACCTGCTTATCAAGAGTCGATCTATGAGACAATACCTGGTCGATGCTCGAGAGGTTTTCGAAGTGTTGAGAGAAACGCAGATGAGGCTAAATCCGAAGAAGTGTACTTTTGGAGTTAGGTCGGGTAAGTTCTTGGGTTATATGATTTCGAAGGACGGGATCCGAGCTAACCCGGATAAAATTGATACATTAAAGAACATGCCCGCACCACGAAACATCAAGGAAGTACAAAGGCTCACGGGTCGAATGGCAGCCCTCAATAGATTTCTATCAAGATCCGCTCAGCGAGCGCAACCATTTTTCAAGATACTCCGAAAGGCCAGTCCTTTTCATTGGGATGATGAATGTCAGACAGCCTTTGAAGAGTTGAAGACTTATTTATCAGAATTACCTACCTTAACTTCACCTCGAGACGGGGAAAGATTGTTAGTTTATTTGGCGGTGTGCGAGGAGGCAGTGAGTGCGGTCCTGGTTCGAGAAGGGGTGCATGGCCAAGTGCCAATCTACTTTGTCAGCAAGGCTTTGCATGGCCCCGAGGTCCGATACTCGCCAGCCGAGAAGTTAGCATTATGTCTTGTTCATGCCTCGAGAAGGTTAAGGCCCTATTTTCAAGCTCATCCCATTGTGGTAGTCACAGACCAACCACTAAAGCAAATATTGGCAAAACCCGACACCTCAGGTCGATTGGCAAAATGGGTGATTGAAATGGCCCAGTACGACATCGAGTTCGTTCCTCGAACTGCGATAAAAGCACAGGCCTTGGCAGATTTTTTGGCTGAAGGAATCTCCGTCCAACTCGATCAGGAAAAGCAAAGCCCAGAGGAAAAATGGACTCTTCAGGTCGATGGAGCATCGAGTAAGGAGGGGGCAGGAGCAGGGCTCCTTCTGGTAAGCCCGAAAGGCGAGGAATTCCCGTACGCCCTTCGATTCGACTTCAAAGCAACGAACAATGAAGCCGAGTATGAGGCTATGATTACTGGTTTAAAGCTTGCCTTAAAGCTGGGTGTCGAAGATTTGTCGGTTTACTGATGACTCACAATTAGTAGTCAATCATGTGAAAGGGGAGTATGAGGCTAAGGAAGAAACCATGAAGAATTACTTAGCAGTCGTCCAGAGCCTCATACCAAAATTCAAAACGGTTCGATTCGAGCAGGTTCCTCGAAGCCAAAACAAGAGAGCCGATGCGCTCTCCAAGTTGGCATCAAACTTCATGTCAAGTAAGAAGGTTCTAGTCGAGTTGTTGACCGACCGAAGTTACATCGAGACGGAGGCCCAGCCGATCACTCAGCAGGCCACGTGGATGGACTTGATCGCTCTCTACCTTAAAGACGGAATACTGCCATCTGACAAAGTGCAAGCCAGGAAAGTCCGACTTCAATCAGCTCGAAATGCGTTCTTTGATGATATCTTGTATCGAAAATCTTTTGTGAGCCCCTGGTTGAGATGTGTTTCAGAAAGTGAAGGCGAATACCTCTTAGAAGAGATTCATAGAGGAGCCTGTGGGAATCATTGTGGAGCCAGAATGTTGACTCGAAAATGTAAGTTAGCTGGATATTTTTGGCCGTCGATGCAACGAGATGCAAATAATCTTGTCCAGAAATGCAACGCTTATCAGATTCATGATAATATCTCTCATCAACAAGCGCAAGACATGAATATCATCTCGTCAGCATGGCCTTTCGACCAGTGGGGAGTCGACATTGTAGGACCTTTACCTCGAGCTCCGGGAAATCTCAGATTCATGGTCGTTGCGGTGGACTACTTCACAAAATGGGTAGAAGCTAAGGCTTTGCCCGACATCCGAGCTGCAACCATTAAAAAATTCTTGTGGGTCGACATCCTCTGCAGGTACGGAATTCCGAAAGCTCTAATCTCGGACAATGGTACCCAGTTCGAGGATCGAAAAGTTAGAGAATGGTGCAGCGAGTACCAAATCGTCCAGCGATTCACCTCAGTGGCTCACCCCCAGGCAAACGGTCAAGTCGAACAGACTAACCGACAGATCAAGCTGGGGTTAAAGAAGAGGCTAGAGGCAGAAGGTCGAGATTGGGCAATTCAACTTCCGAGCATCCTATGGTCATATAGGACAGCTCCTAATTCATCAACTGGAGAAACTCCTTTCTCTTTGGTATATGGGTGTGAAGCGGTGATTCCCGCCGAGATCGGAGTTCCTTCTCCTCGAGTTCTGGCCTACAATGTGGAGACAAATGATCCCGAACTCCGACAAGAAAGGGACAATGTCGAAGAGCGAAGAGAGATAGCCTCAGCCAGGATGGCAAGGTATAAGCAAAAGATCTCTCAGTACTACAACTCGAGAGTAAGACACAGGTACTTCAAGGTTGGCGATCTGGTTCTAAGGAAGAATGAAGCGAGTCGACAAGAAGCAGTCGGGAAATTAACCCCGAATTGGGAAGGACCTTATCAGATCCTGAAGGTCCACCCCAAAGGGTCTTATCAACTTGGTCGGGCAGATGGAACTACTGTTCCTCGACATTGGCATGCCAACAATTTGAGGAAGTATTATATTTGAGATAAGCTTTACTTTAATGAACCTGTTTACCTTTCAATTCTGAATCTTGTAATAAGTCCATGAGACAATTTTATGAGTATTCTAATAAATTTCTATCTTTTCGAGATGCTTTCTGTGTTTGTTAGGATTTATAGCCAAAACGATACAAGTCCAATGCGACAGAAAAGTTAAAGGCGAAACAATCGAATACGAGTAGAGAAATCCGCAGGTCGGACATCTCGATAAAGCCAAAGCAAAGTTAGCCTAATGGGCGACGAATGCAAAGGCATAGAGACGGTTCGCAGGGTCGGGCCAAAGGTCCAAGCTAAGAGCCGAACGAGCCCAAGAGGCAAACAAGGCTAAGGCAAAGAACGGTTCGCATAGTCGGGCCACCTGTCCCAGTCGAAAGCCGAATGAGCCCGAGTGGTGAAAAAGGCCTGGACAAAGGACGGTTCGCATAGTCGGGCCACCTGTTCCAGTCGAAGGTCGAAAAAGCCTAAAAGGCAAAAAAGACCTAAAACCAGGGACAGTTTATATTAAAATGCTCAGCCTAAAGGTCAAATAAGCCTAAGGGACAAAAGACTACGGCAAGCAAGTCGATCTCAAGTGCAATAAGAACCAAGGGTTCATAATACACTTGGGGGGCAACACAATATTAACAAGTACAACAAGTACAGCAAATAAAGCGAATAGCGAGTAGCGAGCAGAGCAGAGCCAGGAGCTCGACAAGCGAAAGACTATGAAACATTAAGACAAGCAAAGCAAAAATCATAAGAAAGAGAAATCAAATCTCAAAAGCAAGTCAAATTCAAAATAAAGTTAATTACATGACAAGGCCAGGTCGAAAAGACCAGCCGAAGTTAAAATAAATATGGTTACAAATCAGAAGTTCGAATATCAAAAGAAGAAGATATAAAAAACATCAAGATCAGGGGTCGGCTTCCGGAGTCAGCTCAGTTGTGGCAGGGGTCAGATCGGCGGCGGTTGGATTGGCAGTAGGGGCAGACGAGGGAGGAGCATAATTTATGGCCAAGGACTCTCCCTGCTGAAACTCCTCGAAGTACTGATCATACAGCTTCTCCGAGTCAGGATTGTAGAACATAGGCGTCTGGAGAGTCGACATGTCGAAGCTCGGAGCGACCTCCTTCATCTGATCCACGGCCAGGGTATATCCGCCCATCATCGAGGCCCGCATGATCACTTCTAGATCATCTTCAAGGTTGGATGACTTGCGATACTCCATGATGGCCTCGGTCTTAGCCTCTTCGACCTGCGCCTGCGCTCGATGTAATTCAGCCTGTAGCGCATCTCGATCTTGGCGAGCCTTCCTCGCTTCTTCGTCTGCAGCTTTTTGACACTGCTGCAGCCTCTCATAGTCTTGAGCCAGCTTGAGCAGCTCTCTACCCTGATCTTGCCTTTCATCTTGCAGTCGGTCTAGCTCCTTCTCGGTAGTGGCCAGCTTTGCTTCAGCAGCCACCAACTTACCTTGCAGCTTCTCGAGCTCAGCGACCGACTGTTGCTTCAACTCGTTATATTGTTGCTCCACGGCAGAGAGTGCGGCGCTTTTTGCGATGTTGTCTTGGAGTAACCTGCCATTCTCCTTCTTAATTTCGTTCGTCGACTCTCCTGTTTTGGCCAGCCGACGAGCAGCCTCTCGACCAACAAGAGTATGCTACAAAATAGAAGAACGAGTTAATAAATAAACAGGGCACGTGCCTCGAGGAAAGCGAATATAAAAAGAAGGATCGACTTACGAGGCGATTCAGCTTCCGCAGAACATAAGACAAGTCTTTGTCATCCACACCGGTATAATCATCAAAAACCCAGTCAACACCGATTCCTGGCTCGGCAGAGGTCTCAGAAACCTTCTTCCTCTTCGCTTCCCGAAGCTGCTCCTTTACCACCTCGGCAACAGAAGGTCTTTTCTTTGTTTGCACCGCCGGCTCTTCAACATTAGCCTCAATGTTCGAGGTCAGATCGATAGGTTCCTCTTCGTCTTCATCTCGAAGAGAGCCATATCGGACGGTTAGCTCGCCGGTGGTCGAGGGCACCTCGGTCGTTCCAGCTCCGGCAGACGATTCGATCGCAGCAAGGTTGGTTCTAGGTGGAGGAAGGCATGCTGATCTTAGCCACTGGCAAGTCGGCAGAGGCCTGACCCCCGAGAGGTGGAGCAGCCACGACCGTCGACTCAGGAATGCGCTGGGGGTTGGTGACCTTGGAGAATTTGCCCATTGCAATACAGGAAAAAGACAAGTTAGTTTGAACCAACAAACAACAAGTTATCGACTTAAAGAACTACTATTATGTAAAAACAAGCAAATAAGTAAACATCCTACGATTCTCGTGATCAGGAACGTTCAGGCCTACATACGGCATGGGCCCAGCTTCCTCTAAGCGAGCCAGGTGATACAGGAGACTCAAGTCTCGAGTACACACCTCGAAATTGTGTCCACTCAAGAGTCGAGCCTCGTGAGGAGCTGGTGCCTTCCCAAGCTTGTCTTGTTTCCCCTCTCTCGACCTCCACTGACCGATATAGGGGTTGTCCAAACCATGACGGAGAAAAAAGAATCGAGGCTTCCACTCCCCGTGAGAAGAAGGCCCTCTCGTAATGAACTCGTGTCGATTTGCTCTCCTTTGGAAGGAATACCATAGCTTGTCGGGCGTGGTAGTGATCTTGTAGTAGTATCGGAACACGGGCACTGAAAAACAGACCTGAGCCACCCGACACGCTATGATAAAACCCATCAGGGTTCTGACACCATTTGGGGCAAGTTGGGAGACACTAATCTCGTAGTGGTGAAGGATGGCCAGAACGGCTGGGCAGAGTGGAAACCTCAATCCACTCGCCAGTTGATTCTCATAAACCGCACAGAATCTTTCTGGGGGCTCGTCGGCAAATATATGATTACCGGAAGGGAGTTGAGATTCAAACGGAGGGTTAGTGATGTTGTATTTCTGGCAAATTTCGACAACATCCTCTGAAGAAAGTGTGCTCAGACACCCCTTTGCACCCTTTCCATCCATCCTGGTTACTAGCTTTTTTGGCTTGTTAGGGACGGGAGGGGGGTAGGCTGTTGGTTCGCCGGAATCCCGTCGGAGAAGATGATCGGAGGCAGCAGATACTGGAGTTTGGTATGGAGAAGATGTATCACTACCCCTATCTGATTCAGTTGCACTACTACTAGACATGGACAAAATCAAAAGAAAAGACGAAGAACGCTAAGATAAAAGAAATGATCTTACTTGGTGTTTTTGAATTTGGGATGATGATAAGAAATAGCAAGCAAGTTGCAGCAGCGTCTATCTCCCCTCCTTTTATATATGAAAGCAAAAGTTTGCAAATGATTTGAAGAGACGTGAGTTATGGGGGTTATAACCCCTGGAAATCGCGGTAATCAAGTCAGTGACGCGTCTTTTGTGGGATTCGAAGCGTTTCGTGTGCTAGATACCGCTCCACGTGGCTACTAGGCAGTTAGGGTTATGAAAAGGCGGGCTTTCTCCCGCCCAAAGAACAAACCCAACTCGAAGACAACTCATGTGACAGACTCGACCTCGGACAACGGGAATCGCCTCTCTCAAGTCTGGGGGGCTTATGACGATACAGGGTTTCACTCCCTCCACGTGTCGTCTATTGGTTGGTCATCACACTGAGATAACGTCAGTACATCCATGTCGATGCCCAGGTTCGAGGCCAAGGCCATCATATCAAAGCCAGGCTACGACTATCGACTATCGAGTATCGGCAGTGTAGGACGTTCAGTCCGCACCAGCTAGCAATGTAGGACGGTGATCCCAGAGTCGATAACCGCAGGTCGGTATATCGACATCAAGGATGGAGTCCGCATCGGCTTACTAAGCCCATTAATAGCAATAGCTTGGGCAAGGGGTCAAGGCCCATTTAAGGGTAAAGATGACAATAACACAAGCCGACTTAACCTTAGGGTTTAGGCAAGTATTGTCATTATAAATACCCCCAATCCAGGAACTACGTAGGGCTTGATTCCCGAAACATAACAGATACGTAGGCAATCCAAGATACAGTCTTGGACTCAGCCGCATACATAAAATCCATCCCCTCGCTCCTTTTTGGCATTAGGGTTCTTGTGTGTTCATCACTAGATTAAATTAGGGCTCGAACCATCAAGGTGACATTATTTGTCATCGTCATACACCGTTCCCCATTGTTTGTTAAAATGAAAAAAAAAAAAAAAAAAAAAAAAAAAAACTCCTGTTAAATTGATCGTGTCGAGAGAATCCGTTGATGCTGATACTCTGCAAAATGGACAAGAATTGACCGACTTTTGATTAGGGCCGTAACCGAGCCAAGCTATTCATGAGTAACTTAAGATCGACTCGATCCAGAACTTAACTCGGCTTAAATCAGCTCGAATTCTAAATCGACTTGATTCGAAAATTAAACGAACGATACTCGAGCAATGCACTATTCGACCCGACTACTCACGAAGAAACACAAAATATACAGTAAAAAGGCTTATATGTTAATGTAAACATGTATACATACATATATGTTATTACATATATGTATGTGTACCTTTATATTTTTTGTTAATGTATAAAATGTTAAAATCTAGGGGAAATTAAAACAACTTTTATTAATTAACCACATCTCCTAAACATGCAGAGTGAACATCGTTAGGGGCCTGAGAAGCCCAAGATATAACTCCATGACTAGTAAGACCAAGTCTAGACAACGAGAGATTTTATGGCACAACTGCTGTAGGAATGTTATATCAAGTGACATACATTAGAGTCTGTTGGGACAGATTGCCCACACTCTTAAAATGATAAGAAAATAAAGTAGCGTCTTTACTGACACCAATTGGTTTTAGTACAACGTTAAGCGCTTGATCTTTAACATGGTAGGGGAGCCAGATGTCACGAGATCAAACCCTGGTTGGAACATTATTTTAAAAAAAAAGAAAAAAAGAAATCATGCAAGTGTTGGGACAGATTGCCCACACTTGAGGTGGGTGTCGGGTAGATTCCCCACACTTGAGGAGGGTGTTGGTAGATTCCCCACACTCTGGAAAAAAAATTATGCAATTGTTGACTGATTGCCAACACTTGAGAGGGGGGGGTGTTGGGACAGATTGCCCATACTCTTAAAATGATAAGGAAATAAAGTAGCGTCTTTACTGGCACCAATTGATTTTAGTACAACGGTAAGCGTTTAATCTTAACAGAGCCTCTCAATTTTACTCTCTTTCACAAAATACACTTTTATAGTGTGTGAGAGGTTAGAAATGAATGATTTTAATGTCTGCCACTTGGTACAACCTTAATACGATGGTTGTATTATAAAATTTTCCCTAGACAACAGGTGCGCCTGTATATTTTCGGTCCGCCTGATAAAAGAAACTGCACCGAAGTAAACAGTGGCACCATAGACAGGCAGTCCTGCCGTAGACAACCCAGAAGGGAAAGGTCCTCCTCCACATGATGAAGCATCTGCACACAGGCCAAACAATCACTTTCTACTATCCGTTGACCCTCCACCAACGCAAGAGGATCGCCCTCATCTCCAGCATAACCACTTCAATACCTGGGTCCAAGTGGAATGAGTATGCCGCAAGAATGACACCCTGATGATCCCGAAAGATGAGTCCCACCCCCGAGGCGGATCCGTTGATTTTATATCTTTTGTATCATGTGATTTATCATACATTTTGCACTAAAAACATTGTTTGGTACTCAATAGAATATTATTTTTGTCTTTAATATAAAAAAAACATATAGTAATTGGTCGAAATGACAAGAAATAGATACTCTAATTACTTTTCCACCAACTCGAAATGACACTATCACCGAGCATACGGGTCTTTCAGTTGATAAGGATAGAGAACTCCTAGAGATTTTGATTACATCGCCTATACTTTTGATTTAGAAAAAGAAACATTTGAAGTTGGAAAATATACGTATGATGGCTAGGCAATCGAGAAAGAAAAATAAGCGTTACCTTCAAGATCCGAGTTATGAAACTCGGCGTGAGTTTCAAAAATCTTTTTAGCTTTTAATAAAATTTCTACTTATTAAAAAAAATCAAGATATCAAAAAAATTTTAAAAAAAAAATATATATATATATATATATATATATATACACACACACACAGAAAGAGGAAAGTTTTTATTTTTCATTTTGCTTTCTTATATTTTTAAGGATAATTAGGGATAAGACACAATCTGGAATATTTTTAAGTAACATAACAACTACATATTTTTTATAGGGAGAAGGACAACTGCATAATTTTTATAGCGAGAAAGACAAACAGTGAATCCCGAAAATCAGTGAATCTCCCCAGTGAATCCCGAAAATCAGTGAATTTCAACAGTGAATCCCAAAAATCAGTGACCTTCGACAATGAATTTTGAAAATTAGAGAATTTCGACAGTGAATTTCGAACAAAAGTGAATTTCGACAGTGGATAAATAGCTTTGTCCTTTATGCAAAAGTTGCAAAAGACTGTCCTTCTACTCAATTGATAAAATATTTCTTTCATTCTCCCACATTCCCCCTATTTTTTATTTATGTATTCCCACGTAAGACACAGTCGCCCATCATCAAAGACATAAGACACAACAGACAATATTCCATACAAGCAAACTCCAGACCAATATAAAAGATTAAAAAATTCATACAAAATAGCCATATGTCCATATCTCAAGTTGAAAGGGAACATATTATGAAAATATTTAATTTCTTAAAAATTGCAACACAAAATATACATTAAAAATAGTCAAGACAGCTCAAACGACATTTACAAGAAAAATTTTTTATATATATATATATATATAGGGCCGGCCCTCCTGTGAGGCTGGAAAGATATCTGTCTTAAGCCCAACGGTGCCGGGAGGGCCCAACGGTAAGAAAAAAAAATTCGTGTAGATTCAATCCGATCCAACCTAATATAATATGTTAACTGTTTTTTTGATAAAGACCCAAATTTTATTTTACTCAAATCGATAAATGTGTTGGAAAATTTTGATGAATAAAAATTTGACAGAAATTGTAGAAGACTCCAAAACACGCAAAGCGTTATCTTTTAAAAGATGTTTCGTCCCACACGAATTGTCACTAAGGACACTCAAAGCATGCAACCCTCACATGAAAGGGTAAGTACATATCAGTTCGAAAATACATGTATGTGAGAATCCGAAAATGCATATCAGTTCGAAAATACATGTATGTGACTCGAATGCAAGCGATTACAAAAAATATATAACAAAATGCCCCAATAAAAATTTTACTTGGACAAAAAAAATAGACATACAAACAAGTTTTATTAATTTTTTGTTTGGAAAACTATAGAAATTAAAAAGAATATATTAGTTTATATATCATTTTGTTTGTGTATACGTATGAATTTGGTTTTTGTTTCTGAATATACTAGAAAAGACTACTGTGTAGACATGTTTTGAGGCTTACGGATGTTAAAAACACGATAAGTATGTTTTTCAAAAAAAAAAACTTCAACTAAAAGGCCAATTCGGAGACTTGGTATTAAACCTAAAATATGGCGAAATTATATATATATATATATATATATATATATATATATATATATATATATATATATACACACACACACGTATTTGTGTATGTATATTTGTGTACGTATATTTGGTCGGGTTGGGATATTACATATTTGGCTCATGTTATCATTTTAATTAAATAAGCATTTGTTATTATATATGGTTTATATAATGAAAAAATAATATATGTAAAAACATCTTCACGAATAAATCGTGATAGACCTTCTAAACATGATATTACCCCGACATGGGCTTCATACGTATTATATTACGATAAATAATATGTATAAGAGCTTAATTCGATTATTAGTTATGTGTGGAATTTTATCGTAATTTGATTGTATTTTTTATGAATTTTTATGTGAAATTGTGTTGCACAAGGGCAGGGCCACCCTATGGACAAACGGGGTTTAAGCCCATCAGGAAAAAAAATATTACACTATAAAATTTATATAGTCCAGTTTGATCAATAATAATCGAATTAAGCCCTTATACATATTATTTATCGTAATATAATACGTAAGAAGCCCATATTACACTATAAAATTTATATAGTCCAGTTTGATCAATAAAATATTATTAATACAGCCCACCCTATAAACTCGATATAGTCCATTAGCCCACCCAGATTAAAATCCTGGCTCCGCCCTTGGTGGTGCATTGAAAATTCGAATATGAACAGATTTGGGCCTGAGCATTGAAAATTCGAATATGAGCAGATTTGCACTAAGTGAAGCAGCAGGAGTCAATATCGAGCAAATAGATGGGTAGTTTCATCCGGTATAGTCTTAGGTCAGCCATTATGTATTATAAATCGATTGTATTACATATGGTTTTTTTCCATCAGAAAACATTTCTTAATACTTTCATATATTTTATAAAAGTTCGAGTTTGATGTTAAAAGGGTACAAATCAATATTAGACAATGATTAGGTAAGAATTAAGAGACGTGGTCCGATGTACATTCTCTTACGTGACTTGAATTCGTGAGTTTGACCGTAATTCTTATTTTACTACATCACGCACTATTTTGGTCAAGACCACAAAACCCTCAATTGATCTTAATTTATTAGCTAAGTTTACGTATTTATCGAATAAGTCCCAGTGGGATCAACCTAGTGTAACGCCCCGCTCCCGGATACCCAGTCCTTATCTGGAAACGAAACGATCGGCACGTATAATATTAAATAAATCTAATATTACATGTAAGCCTCTACTACGTCGTATCGAGTTTAGCAAAACGGAAGCTAAAAAGACTCGGCGAAACCATCATAATGCTACTATGAAAAAAACTCGACATACTAAAGATAGAAATGTAACATTTATTACATTGGAAACCAAACGAAATCTAAAACGTACGAAACATTCAAAAGAATACTAAGAGAATACAACGTTTCTCAAAGAACAACGTATCTAATCTAATGTATATAAAAGAAAAACAGAATAAATAAACGCTTCAACACCGGCGTCCTCAAACGTCATCATCAAAGTCTGCCTCGAACTCCGGATCTACCTGTTCATCTTCTCTCCCCCAAACACATAGAAAAACAATGCATTTGAGGTAAGTACAAAGTACTCAATAAGAAGTAGAAGCTACAAATTAACTAAGGCACTTAAACAAGTTTTAAGTTAAATTATTATCTTTATGAGATCGACTCAATCTAGGGTTCACTTCATGTCCATCAACATGTCATGACTATACGTTTCTAGCTTAGCTTATCTGTGTTACATCAGCACTCAAGGGGACTACGCATGGTGCTACTCACCACGAAGTATCTGGGTGCAACCTATTAGTGGATCACACCAATAGCCACAGGCTAGTCCCGGTAGTATATGCGTTCGGTGAAGTCCCTCTACTCCTGGTGCCCTCTAATGGCCAGCAAAGTTATCCATCCACGAGTACCCTCTACTCCTGGTGCCTCTAGAAAGGCCAGCAAGTTTACTCATTTTATCCGAAAGCCTACACATTGCGATATAAACTTGTGTCTTATCAAGAATGACATGATGTTTAATCTTTTAGCTATACAAGTATGTTTATTATTATGTTGTTAGCTTGCCACCTAAGTGTTTTCAAGTATGCTCCCTCACAACTCCACTCTCTTAGACTGCTAGATACGGACAAGGCCTAGCAATTACACAGACATTGATGAATACTAATTCATCAAAGCACAAGCCAATCATCCTCTTCCGACGGTCCCGGACTTTACCTCCCTTTAAGAGTACATCCGGTGCTGGAACTAAACGCATCAGAAGCTTAATCATGGCTTGTTCATATTCATTTAATCTTATTTAAGCTCATTAACAAAATTACAATTTAAGTTAAATATCAAAATAACATTAGCCACAAAATCCATTGTCTACCAAATCGTATATTCTTATTTTTCGAAAAAGAAAATAACACAACGCAACTATAACTTATATTTTTATACTATTTCATCCTTTTAAAACCTACGTACACATCAGACTATTAAATGATCTGTAACATCCCGACTTTTCAGAAAAGGGTAAAAGAGTCTTTTAACAAATTCAGGTTTTTCGGGTTATTTAATTAAACGATTTGAAGTATATTTATATATATATATTTTGTTATATAAGAGAGAAAAACCAGATTTTTGTTAAGCAAGGGTGTTTTAGTAAAAAGAGGTTTATTTTGGAAGTGGGTATTTAAGGTTAACCTAACACTAATCTCCTAAACCTAATTAGAAATCAGTTTTCACGTTTCCCCCTCCTCTCCTGCGCAAATGAGAAAGAAAAGGGAGAGACTAGAAGAGTTCTTCAACCATCAAAGGAAGGGTTGATCGTTTTTCTGAGCAAATTCAAGAGTTGGAATCGTCGTGTAGAGGACAACGTTTTGCCTTCGGTTCGGTTGTGTTGCAGCAGCTTTTCTCTGAGTTTTGATCTGGTTGGTGGCTGCATTTAGGTAAGGAGAACTACCCCTATGATCTCAATTGTCTTTTATAAGGTTTAGATGTTTTTGTAAAGTGTTTGGTACTAGAAAGATGAGTTGTTGGGTTGAGCATTGATCATAAGTGCTATGGTATGTCTAGATGTAGTTTTCAGTGTTTTTCTGTGTTGTTCTTGCTGATGTTTGGTTTGGAAACGATCTGGAAATCGCATGATGATGATTCTAGGGTTTGGGTCGAACCCAGGTGGACGGGCGTCTGGTTCACTGGACGGGCGTCTGCCTGGAGTACATTTCGGACGAGCGTCTGGCCTCTCTGGACGGGCGTCTGAAGTGCTGTTTTACATTCAGGATTGAAACTGTTTTAGGTGGATGGGCGTCTGGGTATAGTGGACGGGCGTCCAGCTTTGGACGGGCGTCCAGTAAGGTTCAGACGGGCGTCCAGGGTCTTAAACGGGCGTCTAGCTTGTTTTGTCCTTCTTCCTTTGTTGGTTGTCGTTCAGCCTTATAAGCATGATTTATCTTTATGAAACCTTTATATATGATATGTTAATATGGTATAAACGTAGACAAGCCTGAATTGAGCTTCTGATTCGTTCAGTTAAAACACCGAATGTACTCTTAAAGGGAGTTGAAGTTCGGATCCGTCGGAAGAGCATGATAGGCTTGTGCTTTGATGAATTAGGATTCATCAACGTCTGTGTATGTGCTAGGACTTGTCCGTGTCTAGTGGTCTAGGAAGAGAGTAGTCTATGTGAGGGAGATTACTTGAAAATACTCAGGTTGGCTAGCTAATAACCTAATAAACAACGTACTTGACTAGTAAAAGATTAAACAACCTGTCTCTCTTGGCTAGGCACCAGGCTAAATCGCGATGCATGTGCTACCTCTGAAGGTGGAAGAACTTCGTAGGTCAAAAGACCCTAAGTACGGAGGGACTCTGCTGAGGTGTGCGTGCTATCGGAGTCTACCTTTTCTAGACTTCGTGGGTATTGGTGTGATCCACTAATATGTTGCAAAAGAGTGTTCCCAAGGTGGAAGAACTCTGTAGGTCAAAGACCCTAAGTACAGAGGGACTCTGCTGAGGGGATGCGCGTAGTGCCCTTGAGTGCGGTTGTAACATAGATAGGTTAAGCTAGAAACAGTTAGTCACAACATGTTGATGAGCATGAAGTGAACCCTAGATTGAGTCGGTCTCACTTAAATAACTAATTAAATAATTATCTTTTCTTTATAAACTATAGTTGTTATCATAGCTTCTCTTTCTTACTGAGTACGTTGTACTTACCTCGAATGCATATTTTTCTATGTGTTTGGGGGTGAGAAGACGAACAGGTTGATCAGGTTAGCCTTGAGCTCGTCGAGGAGTTCAATGATGTTTTGATGGCGTTGAAGTCACTCTGATGTTTTCCTTCACTTTTCTTTTAAAGGTTGTACGGTTTATCTTGTAGATTCTCTTATAAGCTTGTTGTACTTTTATTTCAAGTTTGTGAGACTAGTTTGGTATCGTTCTTTTGAGGCATCGTACGTTGTAAGTTTTATATCGTTGTTGTAAGCTTTTCCTTTTTTTTACCCCTAGATGGTTTGTATTCTATTCTAGTAGCATTTATGTTTTATACCCGAGTCTTTTGGGCTTCCGTTGCTTTATTTTTGATACGACGACGTAGAGGCTGGCGTATAATTTTAGATTTATTTAACGTTATACGCGCCGAACGTTCTCTTCCGGATAAGGGCTCGGTATCTGGGAGCGGGGCGTTACATGATCAGAATGATTAGAAATTGATAGCTAGTTTGTAAAGAAATAAGTAAGAACATAGGAGTTTTATTTTCCCTTCCGGACACCCTCGGCAATAGGGGAAATTTTTAGGTAGTGTGTACCTATGTAGGTACACATTACGTGGCACAATCAGAGCCACAGGATCATAACTACACACCACACAAACAATTCTGCAATCGATCCTAAGGCTCTGATTGTGCCACGTAGTGTGTACCTACGTAGGACACACTACCTAAAAATTTCTCGGGCAATAGCAGCATATGCTGTCTGGTTTAGTTTATTTATTTATTTATTGTTACTATTGTCTATTATAACCTACTGCATATTATAGCTTTTTTTCCTGGAAAATGCTATGTCCACTACACAAAAGTGTAGTTGATGATGTAGTGGATGATCCTGTCCACAGATTGGAGAGAGAAATATTTTTTTTTTGTGGAACGTGACTAAATGTGTGGTGTGGATGATGTTGTGGATGATATAGTGGAGGTAAATGTAGTGTATGTAGCACTACCGTTTTTTCCTTCTCACTATTATTAATTTATTACTATCTAACCCCTTGACAGCAACCTGCAAAGAAATCATACCGTCCCTCCTCTTCGGGCGACACAACGCTAAATATATTTATCATAAGCTAAAATATACACACAAGACCGGAAGGACAAAATCAAACGTGGAAACAAAAGTAACACAATAATAATATTATTAAATACGGTTGAACACTCTTTTACTTCATCTTAAAATCATAAAACAACAACTATTTAATATGAAAACCCTCTTATAAAACGAATCGAAAACACGATCTAACCTCTCTAAACCATAATTAATTTGTAGGGATAGCCTCTTACCTTTTAGAAAGATAATCCAAGTCCAATTCTCAGAAAAACTGCAGCAAATCTTGAACCCTTCCGTAGAAAACCTTAACAAAATCCCAACTTTCTTGTGTCGAAACGACGCCCTCTTCACAACGATTCCGCTGCTATACTCTGATTTGAAAACCGTTAAGATCCGACTTAAAAAACGGAAGAAATCTCTCAACCCTTTCTTTTCAACTCTCACACGCAAAAGAAGGATTTTGGAAAAAGGAAATTCTGATTCAAAATGTTACGGAAAACTAATGGGATTTATTTTCCTTAAATAGATAAAATCTCAATAATTAACCTAATCCCTTATTTTCCTTAATTGCCTTTATTATTAAATAATCAGATTTTCCCCAATATATATATATATTTATCCAAATTGCCTTTATATATAATATTCCATTTTTCGCAAAAAGACACGTCTGTCATTTTTCGCAAAAAGATACGTCTGTCATTTTTCGAAAAATCAGGATATTACATTCCTTCCCCCTTAAAAGGAGTTTCGACCTCGAAACTCGAGCGTGCTCAAACTGTTGACCTTCCCAAACCAAACCAAAGCTTCCCTTGTTTTCCCACGGACAACCTCTAACCGATTTTGATCTTGCTAACCATTGAACCACACTCTACCGATTTCCAAACCGTTCAAACCTCGTACACTCAACCCAAAGCTGACCAACTACAACTTGAGTCACTGAAACTGCACTAGCCACTCTTCTACTCGGTGCAACCAACACCGGAAGATACTTTCTTATGTCTACTATCCAAGTAGACAAAATTCTTGGATAGCCGTATACCAAGAATCACTTTATGGTCCGTAGAATTCAAAACTGTAACTTTACTCTTGCCATGGTAGATTCCAACACAACCAGAAACTTGTAGTAACACCCTAGCAACCTTGATTACTCTATCCAAGGGTGTTGTAACAACCAAGAGATCCATGAGGTTGTTCTTACTAAACCGAGGTGGGGTACCTGATTGTGAACCCGATCAACTCGTTCCATCTGACTCACTACTGTCTTAAACCAAACCACTCGCTTCTTACTGAGCCCTAGAACAACAACACCTAGTCTCTACCTACCAAACGTCTAAGGAGGAAGAAAGGCATCTATTCTTTCTTGATCAAAGGATTTAAATGGTTTTGAGAAATTCAGGTGCATACATAAGCCATGAAATAATTTATTTGCACAAAACAAACCGAAATGATTTTGAACAAGAGGCAAAGATAAAATCTGTAAGTACATAAGTTTTACATATGATGCTCAAAAATCAAAAAATTTGGGAAGCCATAGGGCGGTCAAAATAATTCTTTTCATCTATTGTTATAAGCTGTCAAAAATTTTCAGGACTTCACAAACTGACGTTTGTTGCAGATTGTGCTCAAATCAAAACGAATTTACACTTGGTTCCAAAACAAAAATTTTAGTACAGGATGTTTTCTACAACATATCAAAAATCCAAGTCATTTGGAGGTGTTTAGCTTATTCAAAAGAGATTGATAAGTAAGAGTACCGCTGCAGAATTTTTTGAACAGAGTGTTCATCCTTGTCAAGAAATTTATGAACAATCTAATTTGAAAACTGAGTTGATGTAAAGAGAGAAGTTGTAGATAAAGCAACTTCCTAAGTGGCTGAAAATTTATGGAATTTTTTTTTTTTTGGTATTCCAGAGATGGTATTACAAGGCGTAATAAAATGTGTACAAAATCGTTTACTCGTTTGTATAACACCAAGTTACAAAAAGAAATTATTAGGACCAAATGTAACAATAAAAAAAATTAATTCCACCAAGAGAAAGAACATGAGAGGGAAGTCTGAAAGTTCCAAAAGAAGAGACGGATTCTATTAAGGATCCTAGAGGAACGAACTCGAGGGGATCACGTAAGAGATGTGTGCTTAGAACTCAACCTACCCTTCGCTTGAGGAGACTCTTCATTTGGTCCTACTGCAACTTAACCACGGTTTAAGGATTCTTAGTCTTACGAGGATTTGCCACCACAATCAAAAGGGATCATAAAGGTTCAACAAGGTCTACGAAAATCTTATCTTAGAGGAAAGAAAGCCTAGAACAACAAGGACGCTTCTCTCTGATACCAACTGTAACGCCCCGTTCCCGGATACCGAGTCCTTATCCGGAAACGAAACGCTCGGCACGTATAATATTAAATAAATATAATATTACATTTAAGCATCTACTACGTCGTATCGAGTTTAGCAAAACGGAAGCTAAAAAGACTCGGCGAAACCATCATAATGCTACTATGAAAAGAACTCGACATACTAAAGATAGAAATGTAACATTTATTATATTGGAAACCAAACGAAATCTAAAACGTACGAAACCTTCAAAAGAATACTAAAAGAGAATACAACGTTTCCCAAAGAACAACGCATCTAATGTATATAAAAGAAAAACAGAATAAATAAACGCTTCAACACCGGCGTCCTCAAACGTCGTCATCAAAGTCTGCCTCGAACTCCGGATCTACCTGTTCATCTTCTCTCCCCCAAACACATAGAAAAACAATGCATTTGAGGTAAGTACAAAATACTCAATAAGTAGTAGAAGCTACAAATTAACTAAGGCACTTAAACAAGTTTTAAGTTAAATTATTATCTTTATGAGACCGACTCAATCTAGGGTTCATTTCATGTCCATCAACATGTCATGACTATACGTTTCTAGCTTAGCTTATCTGTGTTACATCAGCACTCAAGGGGACTACGCATGGTGCTACTCACCACGAAGTATCTGGGTGCAACCTATTAGTGGATCACACCAATAGCCACAGGCTAGTCCCGGTAGTATATGCGTTCGGTGAAATCCCTCTACTCCTGGTGCCCTCTAATGGCCAGCAAAGTTATCCATCCACGAGTACCCTCTACTCCTGGTGCCTCTAGAAAGGCCAGCAAGTTTACTCGTTTTATCCGAAAGCCTACACATTGCGATATAAACTTGTGTCTTACCAATAATGACATGATGTTTAATCTTTTAGCTATACAAGTATGTTTATTATTATGTTGTTAGCTAGCCACCTAAGTGTTTTCAAATATGCTCCCTCACAACTCCACTCTCTTAGACCGCTAGATACGGACAAGGCCTAGCAATTACACAGACATTGATAAATACTAATTCATCAAAGCACAAGCCAATCATCCTCTTCCGACGGTCCCGGACTTTACCTCCCTTTAAGAGTACATCCGGTGCTGGAACTAAACGCATCAGAAGCTTAATCATGGTTTGTTCATATTCATTTAATCTTATTTAAGCTCATTAACAAAATTACAATTTAAGTTAATATCAAAATAACATTAGCCACAAAATCCATTCTCTACCAAATCGTATATTCTTATTTTTCGAAAAAGAAAATAACACAACACAACTATAAATTATATTTTTATACTATTCATCCTTTTAAAAACTACGTACACATCAGACTATTAAATGATCAGAATGATTAGAAATTGATAGCTAGTTTGTAAAGAAATAAGTAAGAACAAAGGTGTTTTATTTTCCTTCTGGACACCCTCGGCAGTAGCAGCATATAGCTGTCTGGTTTAGTTTATTTAACCGTAGTGATGCATCCACTACACTTTCAACCACAATATCTTACACAACACAATCAACACCACATATTCTGTTGGGACCATCACAAAAATAATTGATCACTTTAATCTATGGCTACTACACATGTAGTGGTTTGTGCACTACATAAAAGTGAAGTCACATATCATTATTCTTTATTTTATTTATTTATTGTTACTATTGTATATTATAACCTACTGCATAGTATAGCTTTTTTTTCTTCTCACTATTATTAATTTATTACTATCTAACCCCTTGACAGCAACCTGCAAAGAAATCAGGAAAATTCTATCCTAGGGACTCCTTACTAGGGAACTGTCTACGTGGCAGCATCTGGACCATACAATTTCCACACACGGGGCATTGTGTATTTCACCTCAGGAAACTGTGTGGTCCAGATCCTGCCACGTAGACAGTTCCCTACTAGGGAGTCCCTACAGTAGAACGACCCAAGAAATCATACCGTCCCTCCTCCTCGGACGACATCAACGCTAAATATATTTATCATAAGCTAAAATATACACACAAGACGAGAAGGACAAAATCAAACGTGGAAACAAAAGTAACACAATTATAATATTATTAAATACGGTTGAACACTCTTTACTTCATCTTAAAATCATAAAACAACAACTATTCAATGTGAAAACCCTCTTATAAAACGAATCGAAAACACAATCTAACCTCTCTAAACAATAATTAATTTATAGGAAGAGCCTCTTACCTTTAGAAAGATAATCCAAGTCCAATTCTCAGAAAAACTGCAGCAAATCTTGAACCCTTCCGCAGAAAACCTTAACAAAATCCCAACTTTCTTGTGTCGAAACGACGCCCTCTTCACAACGATTCCGCTGCTATACTCTGATTTGAAAACCATTAAGATCCGACTTAAAAAAAAGGAAGAAATCTCTCAACCCTTTCTTTTCAACTCTCACACGCAGAAGAGGGATTTTGGAAGAAGGAAATTCTGATTCAAAAGGTTAGGGAAACTAATGGGATTTATTTTCCTTAAATAGATAAAATCTCAATAATTAACCTAATACTTTATTTTCCTTAATTGCCTTTATTATTAAATAATCAGATTTTCCCCAATATATATATATATATATATATATATATATATTCCAATATATATATACACACATAAAATACTTAAATCCGTAAATCAAAATATTCCATTTTTCGCAAAAAGGCACGTCTGTCATTTTTCGAAAAAACAGGATATTACACCTAGCTCCCGAATTGAGCTATACTGCTGTTGACATAATCCGCTTGCGAGTGCAGAAGTGATTTTCGTGATCAAGTTTTTGGTGCGGTTGCCAGAGAATTTGTCTCAATAAGTAAACTTAGTTATTAATTTTGGGTTGAGTTCTGTATTTCTATCTCCGTTCTTATTTTTCTTTTCTTTTTTGTGGTATCACTTTGGTCAGTTTTCTATGAACCCCTGGTTGGTCCAGAGTTGTTTTCTGTTAACTTTCCAAACAACCGTCGGAGCTTTCCTGACCACTTTCCTCGAGAAAGCGGCTGGGAAAATGTTTCTGATTGAGTTTCTGTTGTTTCTGTTTTGTAGTTTATGAAAAGAAGCTCCACTAGTGACCTAGTTCCTCTGAATCCTGAAATCAAAGCAACCGCTTGGAGAAATAACGCAGTAATTAAAAAGGTCAAGTAAGTTTTGGGAAAGAATTTGGAAACTGATTTCAGCAAAGAAAATCTCGTAGTTGAAGAAGAATTCGAAAAAGATATACCAGATTTGGTTTCAATTTATTGTTAAGTAAACCAAATACTTTTCATTGAATTGTAATGTGGTTACACCGAGATAGATATAGCCACATATGGCTTAGCCAACAAGTAGAAGATAAATACTAAAATATAAAATAAAAATCTTTAAATAAATTATTCCTTATCTATAATATCTTCAACACGCCCCCGCAATCCCGTGGAAAGATGCTGAACATGAAGATTGGTCTTGAGTAAGTCGAAGCGAGGACGAGCAAGGGGCTTCGTGAGGAGGTCGGCGAGCTGATCTTTCGAACTGAGAAACGAAACGGAGAGACGCTTGGAGGCAACGAGTTCACGGACATGATGAAAGTCAATTTCAATGTGCTTAGTGCGGGCATGGAAGACCGGGTTGTGGGCAAGGGAGGTGGCCCCAATATTGTCACACCATAAAGTCGGCGGTGAGGGAAGAGGAATTCGCATTTCGGTTAAAAGACTGCACAACCATTGAACTTCAGCAGCGGTATTTGAGAGTGTCTTATATTCGGCTTCCGTACTACTCTTAGAGACGGTGAGGTGTTGTTTGGAGCGCCAACTAATGAGATTGTTGCCAAGAAAAACACAATATGCGCCGACAGAGCGACGATTATCCGAATCGGCAGCCCAATCGGAATCGGAGTAGACTTGCAGCAGAGGAGGCGAGTGGCGCAAAATAAATAAACCTTCAGAGATAGTGTGTTTGAGATAGCGCAAGATTCGTTTGACAGCATTCCAGTGATCATCAGTGGGTGATTGCATGAATTTGCTAACTTTATGGACGGCAAAGGCGATGTCCGGGCGGGTGAAGCTGAGATACTGTAATCCGCCGACCACGGTGCGGTAGAGGGAGGGGTCGAAAAAGGGAGAACATGCGGCGGCAGTGAGATGAGAAGAAGAAGACATAGGAGTGGGACACGGTTTGCATTTGTCCATGCCGGCCCGCTGTAAGAGTTGAAGGATGTATTTACGCTGAGTGAGGTAAAGACCATCAGAGGTGGGGAGAACCTCAATACCCAAGAAGTAAGATAAGGAGCCGAGATCTTTGACAGGGAACTGCGAGCTGAGAAAAGTAATGACCTGTGTAATAAGAGACGGACAGGTACCTGTAATAAGCACATCGTCAACATAAATAAGTAAATAAACACGATGACCACCACGTGAGTAGATAAACAAAGATATGTTGGCTTTAGACGCCGAAAAGCCGAACTGAACCAGAGCATCAGAAAGGCGAGAAAACCAGGCACGGGGCGCCTGACGGAGGCCATAGAGACTGCGCTTGAGGCGGCAGACATAATCTGGATAATCTGGGTGAACGAAACCCTGCGGCTGTTGCATGTAAACAGGTTCGTTCAAATGACCATGGAGAAATACATTCTGGATGTCAACCTGGCGAAGTGACCAGCCCTGAGATACTGCAAGAGAAAGCAATAAACGAATTGTGACTGGCTTAACAACCGGGCTGAAGGTATCTGTGAAGTCAACACCCTCTGCCTGGTGAAAACCTTTTGCTACCAAATGAGCTTTATGACGCTCAAAACTGCCATCTGCATGATGCTTCGTACGATAGACCCACTTGTTACCTACAACATTCATATGCGACTGAAAAGGGACAAGATCCTAAGTGTTAGTACGTAAAAGGGCATTGATTTCCTCTCTCATAGCATTACGCCAAATGCGTTGTTTAGAGGCTTCAGTGTAGGAGGTGGGGTCAGAGGAGGTGGTGGAATTAAGGAGAGCTCGGGGAAGCGGGTAGCGAATGTAGTCGGGCATTTGAGTTGGTTTAAGAGAGTTTGTTTTGGTGCGGGTAACCATAGGATGGACCGGAGGAGGATCACGAGTAGGGGAAGGAGGAGTACTGGCCGGAGTGGATGGAGCCGGGGAGGAGGGTGACTCGGCCGAAGGTGAGGGGAGACGAGGAGGGGACGGATTTGGAAGAATGGTGGCGGTAAAGGGACAATGATAAGTTCCGGGACTATGGGTGTGCTTGAGGGAGTGTAGGGAAAGGTTGTTTCGTCAAAAACAACGTGTCGGGCAATGTAGACATGACTAGAAGAGAGATCAAGGCATTTGTAGCCGTGATGGTGAGGACTGTAGCCAAGGAAAATGCAGGATTTGGAATGGAAGTCAGTTTTATGATGATTATATGGCCGGAGATGAGGCCAACAAGCACAACCAAAGAATTTGAGGAAGGAATAATCAGGCACACGTCCATAAACCATCTCATACGGGGATTTGTCATTGAGGACTTGGGTGGGGAGGCGATTAATGATGTAAACAGCGGTGACAAATGCATCTTCCCAGTAAGTGAGGGGAAGATTGGACTGGGCGAGAAGTGTGAGACCGACTTCGACGATTTGGCGGTGACGCATTTCGATGGCGCCGTCTTGTTCGTGAGTGTGTGGACAAGAGCGGCGGCGAATGATACCTAGAGAAGTGAGATATTGCGTGATGTGGCGGTATTCACCGCCCCAATCAGTTTGCAAGCCCTTGAGTTTGGTGTTAAATTGCCGCTCAATCATATTAAGGAAATCGCGAAATACAGGTTCAACATCAGATTTACGTTTTAAAGGAAAAATCCATAAAAAATTTGTAAAATTATCCAAAAAGATAACATAGTAACGAGAACCATAAATTGAAGATTCATTACAAGGACCCCAAACATCCGAATAAAGTAAATCAAGCGGTGCAGAAGAAGTGAATTCAGACACATATAAAGTTTGACGATGACTCTTAGCTAATTGACACGGGGCACACACAGAGGAGTGTGCTTTATTTGAAATACTAATAGATAAACAACCTAAAACTTGTTGAAGAACAGGAAAGGAACGGTGTCCTAAACGTTGGTGCCAGGTGGAGGAAGAGCTAGAAGTGGCGGCTAGAGCTTGAACTGGAAGGCTGCGGAGACTGGGGGAGGCGGTAGAGACCATCTTTGACAAATCCCCTATGATGGACGCGACCCGAGTAGTCCTTCACAAGGAAATAGTTATTATGAAACTCAAAGTAAACAGAGTTATCATGAGCAAATTGACGAACTGAAAGTAAAATTTGAGTAAGGGAGGGAGTAACTAAAACATTATGTAAAAGATAGGTATTAGTAGGCGAGGAAATAGAGGACGAGCCAAGATGAGAAATAGTCAAACCTGTACCGTCACCAACATGGACTTTATCAGGGCCGTCGTATGGCTCGAAGGATAAGTTGAGATTTTGAAAGTCATTCGTCATATGATGGGTGGCGCCAGTATCCAGGATCCAGTCAGACGTGGTGGTTGGGAGTAGGGCTGTGTAGTGATAGTAAGCATGGGGAGGGGGGTCTCGGGCTTTGGGGGAGGTGGGGCCGTGGGGAGTAAGGTTGTGGTTGTGGTTGTGGGGTAGGGGTATAGCGATAGTAGCAAGCATAGGCAATATGTCCAGCACGATTGCAAATTTGGCAAACTTGGGAGGAGTCGGTGTTAGATGGGGGACGAGGACCACCACGACCTCGGCCTCGCCCCGTCCTCGGTAATTGTTCGATCCACATCCTCGGGAATTCTGAGTCGGGCAGACGAAGAGGTGAAGTTGGCAGCGGCTGGGGTGGGAAGGGTTGCCGGAGAAGATGGTGGGATTGGCGGTGATGGAGGAGCCAAGCCTCGGTTGTAAGAAGCTGAGAATGGGCTTCTTCAATGGTGAGGGAGGAACGAGAGCCAAGCATGGTGACCATTGCTTCATAATCTGGGCCGAGACCTGCAAGTAAGTAGGCTATAAAATCATCATCGGAAAGTGGGTGTCCGGCCATGGCAAGGTCGTCGGCGATCTTCTTCAATTTGAAGTAATAATCTGCAGCCGATAAATCTTGTTTACGAGTGGATGCCAATTCAGTTCTCAATTGAACAAGTTTCGATCTGCTAACAGAGGCAAAGGAACTTTTAAGGGCTGTCCAAATTTTAGAGGAGGAGTCGGCTGTATATACCTGCATCAGTACGTCATCTGAAAGGGAGTATGTGATTGTGCTCAGGATAAGATTGTCATTTTTGCTCCAGTCGACATAAGCCGGATTAACAGTTGCGGTGCCGGACGAATCTGTGATTGTTTTGGCCGGTGCCGGAATAGTGCCGTCGAAGTAGCCATAGACACCTTGTCCACGAAGGTATGGAAGAATTTGTGCTCGCCAAAGAGGATAATTGCTTCGAGTAAGTTTAGATATATGAATTGAAGAGGAGGGGGTGAAAGAAGGATAGGTAAAAGAAGATGACGTTGCATGTGGCTGTTGAATCAGTTTGGCCGGACATAGCCGAACAGAGGCGGCTGGCGGATGGGGAAGACGAAGATTAGGTTTTTTTTTTATTTATTTTTTTTTACTAACGGAAATTTGGGGTAATACCATTGAGAGAGGGGTAACCTTGCTCTGATACCATATTGTAAAGTAAACCAAATAATTTTCATTGAATTGTAATGTGGTTACACCAAGATATATATAGCCACATATGGCTTAGCCAACAAGTAGAAGATAAATACTAAAATATAAAATACAAATCTTTAAATAAATTATTCCTTATCTATAATATCTTCAACACAATTGATACCAAGATGGCTCAAATAAAAATTAAAATTAAAATAATGGCAATCAAGCTTTGGTTGAGGCGCAACGGAAGACGTTGCATGACTATGCGATTCCGTCCATTGAACAATTTATCCCTACTATCCGCCTATTAGGAATATTGTAGAGATATTCATTTATTGTAAAACTAGCTATAAACCTGTGGATAATATAAAATCAAAGACTTAAATGAGTTTAAAAACACAATTTGTATGGAATAAATGTCCTGGAAAGTGCATTATACTACCATTTAAGTTGCGTTTTACTTTCAGTTTTATAACATAACATATTCCCCTGTTTCTATTCTACTGTAGCGATTACAAATAAAACACACAAATTAAAGAGATGGATTGTAATTTTAAACGGATGAAGTATATTATTATTCATATCCGATCAAACACCGAAAAGCCTCTATTTGTTAAATAATAACGAAAGACCAATAAATAAAATCCTTTGCTACCTTACCTTTTTTCTAAAACACATAAAATCATTTGTTTTCGATGATCGTTTTGTTTTAATGTGGCTTCGTTTAGCACTTGTAAATATAAAAAAATAATTAAAAGAACATCTGCCCAAAGGAAGACTATAAATATACAAAAGTTCGCAGAATACACCGATTTCATCCAGATTGATTTCATATTACCATCTGAATTCTGATTGTTAAGATAACATTGATTATGTGTTTATTTATGATTGGTACAAGTGTATGCATAGGTGTTACTCTAGCATTGGCACACCTAGAGGGTTGTTAGATAGGAATATAATTCTGTTAGATTTACTTGTATAAAACAAGCTGCTGTAACAGAGAACAATCCATCAATGAAAGCTTTCCATACTTGAGGTCATTTTCTATCTTGGTATCGGAGCCATGGCGGCCATACCCACAACGGGCCAGCCATCCTCCGGCGAAGTTATTCCGCCATTGTCAGACATCTCAAGCTCGTTTTCGGCTATTAGCATTGGAACTATTCCTGTACTGAGTTCAATGTCAGATCTTTCGTCGATCCGACCTCAACCCACCATCTCCACTCTTTTTCTGGTCACCGGAGTTAACTTTCCCCAGTTCTCAGCTTATCCCTTATCTCCTTACTCAACAACAGTCAGTATGCCGCCAAGTTTTCCAACTCCACCACCAAGCTTCCTTCTATCTCCCAAACCTCAGTTTGGATCCAATTTGTCATAGAGTATCAGCGTCAAGCTTGATAGAAACAACTACTTACTGTGGTGGTACACTGTTCTTCCACTAACCAGAGGCCACAAATTGGAGACCACATACTTGGGACGAATGTACAACCTATCTATTTGGACTCTGGACTGGGAATGTCTTACTTGCAGTAGAGGATTCGAATCCGGTCTATGATGAATGGACTGCTGTTGATCAACTTCTACTTGGTTGGCTATGTGGATCAATGACAGATCAAGCCCTTCAAGAGGTTGTGGGGTGTAACACTGTAGATGAGGTATGGATCACCCTTGAAACTTTGTTTAACAGCCAATCCAGTCTAAAATTCTGGAATACAAAGATGCTCTCACTAAAACTACAAAAGGGGGAAGATCAATGCCTGGTTATCTTGCTCAAATGAAGAGTTTCTCTGATGGATTAGTTGCAGCAGGCTATCCTATTTCCAGTTTTGAATTGATTCTTGCTACTCTAAGGGGATTGTCTAGAGAATATGAGTCTGCTATTGTTAACATAACCTCTAGAGTTCAATCCATGAGTTGGGCAGAGGTTCAGGCTCAACTAATCACACATGAACGGCTGATTGCTAGGTTCAATCCACCAGGATCCCTTGATTTGAATCAACCTACTGCTCTCATGGTTCAAGGCAGGGGCAGAGGGTCCTACACTCAATCTAACTCACGGAGAGGAAGAGGATCAAGTGGTGGCAGAGGTAGATCAAGAGGTAGAGGTGGAGGAAGGAACAACAATCAGACCAATGGAAATTCTGGTGCACCAAGACCCACCTGTCAAATCTGTGGAAAACCTGGACACATAGCCATTGAGTGTTGGCATATATTTGAGAAGAATTATGTGCAACAAGGCTCATCCACAAACCAGCAAAATTCTAGACAAATGGCTGCTTACTTAGTAGCACCTGAGATGTCAGCAGACTCTAGATGGTATGTAGATAGTGGAGCTTCAAACCATGTAACTTATGATCTTGGTAATCTATCCTTGATGTCTGAGTATGAAGGTATAACACATTTGTAGTAGAAAATGGTAATCTTATGCACATTGCTCACACAGGTCATACTATTCACTTGTCTAATATTTTACATGTACCTAAAATCCAGAAAAGTCTCCTTAGTGTTTCTAAACTCACTGTTGACAATCCTGTTCTAATGGAGTTTTCTGCTTCTAAATGTTTTGTTAAGGATCAAGCATCAAAGAAGGTGTTACTGGAAGGAACCCAGCCACTAAACACACTCAGCCTAGACTTTTTTTTTTTTTTTTTTTTATCTACTGCAAATTGAGATCTATCTAAACTCTTAAAAATGAGTTTATCCTTCAGATCAAAACACAAAAAAAAAACAAAAAACAACTTTTATGCTCATATGTTACTAGAAAATATGAGCAGATCTAACACTTATACAAAAATGACTTTCATCTTTTGGATCAAAAGACAAAAAAGAAGAAATTAAGCAAAGACATTAATCCCCCTAATGTTACCATAAAGACAAAACGAACAGATGTAAAATCTTCTCACATTCTTGTTAGCTAATACTATAAATCACACTAAACCTTAAGAATTAAAAACAGAGCAAATGATGTTAATATAAAATTTGTTAAAAAGCACTAACCTTTAAGAGATGAAAGATGTGTGCTAATTACCAAATGCATAAACAACTGCAAACAAATAGAGGAATACTGTAATATGAGAATATGAAGAGAACGGCAAGTCAGTAAGAAAAGTAATGGTTGGTATTTATAGGAGCAGGGCAATGTTGAGTTGTCGGGAAACATGAAACTGTACTTCTGGGAAACAACAAATTATTAAAAATATACCAACTTTTTTACACATTTATGAAATGTGTTTTCGGAGTTTTACGGGTATAACGAACCGCTACGCCCCCCCAAGGCCTGCTGCGCCTCGCTAGGCCCCTCTATCGCCCGCCAAGGTGCGTTTGAATTTTAGAAATACATTTGCCTTTCATTTTTCACTTCCAGATAATTATTTTTTCTGGTGTACGTAATTACATAATATCCCTTCATATTTGGTATATTAAGTGGTTATATAAGGTGTTTTTTTTTTTTTTTTTCCTTTCTGAGAGAGTAACCATTTTTTTAAGGTAAAAGTTGTAGTATTAATTTCTTAACTAGAGACCAGCAGTTTTTTTATTTTTTTATTTTTTTTATTTTTTTTTATATTTTTAAATTTTTCGACATCCGGAACCAACTGTTCCGACTAATTCGGAGTTCAGCCCGGGTCGTACCTCCAGAGTATGATTCTTACTCAGGGGTAAGGCCGAGTCAAGAACTCTTTCAACATGACGCTTCATAGGTAAATCAAACCGGTGACCACTCTAGACATTCTCAAGTCACTTAACTAGCTAGTTGGGGTGTACATAGATACAGATACGGTTTATTCGAAACCGAACCGAATTATGTTTATTCAATTCGATTTGGTTAATACTTATTTTCGGTACGTTTCAATTAATAATTTTGAAAAATCAAACTTTACGGTTCGGTTACATTTCACGCAAGTATATGTAACTGAACAAAAAACCGAACCAAATTAAAAGCAGAACAATTAATCGAACCGAAATCGTACCAAACAAAAGTAATCGAACCGTTTTATATCTAACATGTATAATTAGTTTCTAACCAATATATATTATTTTATTACAAAAGTTGCTTATAACCGAACCGTTTACGACCGAATAGAATTGTAAATTTTATTTCGGTTTTCGGTTAACCGAACCGAACCTTATATTTCCCATGTTGACTGGATTCAAGATTTTATTATTTTATTTCTTTAATGATATATGTTATGTTATAACTTTATTATATTTATCTAAAATTTTTCATTAGGTAAACCTTCAAACTTCATTATATCCGCTCAAAAAAAAAAAAAAAAACATTATATTTATTTTACTCATCATTATATAGTTTTTCAACTTCTCGCTCTATATTGACATTCATTAGAAAATAAGTGACTAATGTGTTTCTATAATAAATGATATTTAATAACATGTTGTTTCGACCGTCGCTTGCAAACCCATTAAATTATAAAACGGTGATGTTTTTTTTTCAATTGAAATAATACAATTATTCTCATACATATAACTCAATAATGTCGTCGTATCTGTGACGTGTGACGTGTTTATATCCGTATATGTGTCGTATAGTGTCCAACAGCCAATTTGTACAACGATGATATGAAACGATACATTTCCCATGACTGTACTATGAAAAGCACTTTACATTGGGTGTTATGTTTGCGTACGAGTACGACAAAATTCATGGTTGAAGTACTGAAGTACGGGAGGCTTTTATACCGTTTCTCCATTTGTGGAGAGTTGTCGAATAAATAAATTTAAACCAAACAGTATAAATCCAGTTTAGAATTAAACGGTGTATAATATCTATTAATCGTGAAGTAGGTCGACTATAATTGATGCTATAAAAGTATGTTGTTTCACTCAACGTGATACAACAATTGTGTTTACAGCGCTAGCGTCACTCTCTTTTTATTGTGTCTTTTTGTGTGGAGATATCAAAGTTATGTATTTACATTATAAATTTATAATCGTATTGTGAATGTATGATAGCAATGATTTTTATATGGTGTCTATTTATGTGTATTTATCAAATGTAGGTGTCTATATTACAAAATTATAATTGTGTTGTGAATGTATGATGCATATGCATCAACATATTAGGAGCACCTACAGTTACCGTAAATCATTTAAAAACCATATTTTAGTGATTTCGTTAGAAAAAATAACACTGCAGCATATGCTATACTTTTCACCGTAAAATAGAGATTATGTATAATTTCTTTTACATCAACCGTATTCATAGATTTTGTAAATTTTCCTTTAAAAACCTATCGTATTATGTAAAATATATAGAATCTGATATATTTTATCTTGTATAGAAATTTTGAAGACTAGAAAAACATGTAATCAAAACCGTAAAATAAAGTAGTCGTTAAAAAATCTGATGTGAATGCTCTGAGAGGTGGTTTTTGTGTGATGTCTCTAAATAGGATACATGGTATAGATTTGTTTGTGCGTATGGAATGTCTTTAAAATTTGAGGGGCTCTATTTCAAAAATAAATATCAGGGCCTCCATTGACCGGGTGGGTTATGATTTGTAAGAATATATACCATTGGGGTTATTTTTATCATTTAAAGATTATTGCCTAAAGAATGGCTGTCAATAATTTTCTAGGCCCGGCAATAACAGCTGCCAAATAAATTACATACACCAACTGAAAAAATTATAAATAACACGTGTAAAATTAGGAGAGAGCCCGTGCAAATTTACACGTTCCTTCTTCTTCTCCTTTTTTTTTTTGGTTGGTTAACTTAAAAGCCCTGTGCAATTTCCCCAATTTTCCCGAGTTGCCCCTAGTGTTGAGCCCGTGCCAAATTGTGGGGCCCGTATAATTTTACACGTGCTATCTGAAAGAGAAAAAAAAAATGTTAGGTCTGACATGATATTATAAAAGATACGGATCCTTACGACAACCTGATTTTATATAATTTCTCCATCAATTGAATCATATCAAAATCACAGAGGGAAACCATGCCATATCAGCAAAAAAAAAGGCTTCTGCAAAATTCGGGTTCCTTTTTTGCTAGAATTATGAAGGTAATTGTAACGAATCCATGCTTCAGCAAAATTTGGGTTCGTTTTAAATGTACAGATGCTACGAAATGAGTTTTCTAACACAAACACCATGCGAATCTTCAAAAAAGGTCGACTGATTCCAGGACCAGTTCGAAAGGACAAGGCTGTAGGTCCATTACTTGTTGTCCATATCAATGAAGCAGATTGTTCGGCAAGAAATCGCTTTACATCATCATGTATGGTCGCCATGGGAGACCTATCACGACCATTTAAGCGTCTGATGATGAGAAGTATCAAGAACTCTGAACATTTCGGCCTACTTATCAGAGAAAAGAGAGGGGCAAGAATGTCCGTTAATTGCTAAAGGATATGCTTCTAAAAAGCATGGCAATGGAAATGACCATCAAGATTCGATGATGAATCCAGCATCAGTGGGATTAAAGCATCTAAACACGCGCCTTGCTCAAGTATTCCACGAGTCGAAAATATATTCATCAGGACCTGAATCATCTGGTTTAAAATCAACTCATCGTTCAAAAAGCAGGACCAAAAACCATGAATATTTATACTATTGGAACACTTTTTCATACTTCAAAACTGTAGAAAAGGCTCAGCAAACCAACCAACGGAATTGTGAATTCAAATCATAGAGGGTATGATTCTGTTTCAAACCCAATGCAATCAGCAACACCATAAGCCAGACTCAAGTACGCCATATATATATATATATATATATATATATATATATATATATATATATAATAAAAGGAGACTCTTAATTGCACCACAGTCAATCTACTGGGCACCACACTTCATGCAAATTTCGATACACAGGTCAAAATCTGTTTTCAATCCTCCAAGAGTCGAATTTTGTGCATAAACTCGACTTTGGAAAGGTTGAAAACAGATTTCGACCTCTGTAAAGTAGAAATTTGGATGAAGTGTGGTGCCCTGTGTAGTAGATCCGTCTGTGCTGCCATTAACAATGCCCAATAAAATAAATATACATGTACCAAAAGCTCTACAAAGACATTGCACTTTTACTAGTAAACAATTCATGAAGTGGAGTGGGTGTGTGAGATCGAGCCAGAAGATGAAAATGTACCTTGGAGCTCAGAAATGGATTGGATGCGAGCGTGATCTCTGTGTACAATCTCTGATTATCAAGGGAGTTTATCGGTTCGGCCACCGGAGATTCCGACGGTAGTAGATGGTCGTCGGGCTTTAAGCTTTCGCTCCCAAAAGGGCTTCTATAGATACATTATTTCAGGGAAATCACTGACACATAAGAACATGACATTTGTTATAGACAAATCGGTTGTGACATTAATGAACATCAACACACATTGCAATATATTTTGTTTGGATAAAATTAGTGCACCTTTTTTTGGTGGTAATCTTACCTCCCGCGAGCCCCGACTGTTCGCCAAACCCAAAGTGGGCTGAACCGAGACGGAAGAGCCGGCCTTACTCATCTTTGCCTGAGGTGTATTCTGCTGTCCGCCATTACCACGTCCCCCACCAGCAGCTCCAGTCCGACCTCCACCCCGACTTCCACGGCCACCCCCACATCCAGCTCTCGGCCGATCACCCAACCAGTCGGGGTAACCATGCAATTGAAAACATGTGTCTTCTTCATGGCCATCGCGATTAAATTGGAATAGTTGTCCAAAACAGACAGCAAACATGTATTGATGTATCAAACACTTAATTTGCTTATAGATTAAACCCATAATGATATAATCACACCTTTCTTTCTTTTTTAGGTAACAATCATGAGAGGCTATATTTTAGTCGACCTGGTACCGAGGGCGTCAGCTTAACCGCTTAGGCTCGTATAGGCAACTTTATTGCCTGCACTAAGTTGAAGCAGCAAACAAACTTGCCAAGTTTCTCTTCATCAATGTCCTGCAATTCATAATGATAGACTGCCTCCAACCCAACCCAAAGTCTCTATCCTTCTGTTGCGGTAATGCTGATATTGATGAAAGAGAATCCGACTCCACAGTGTCACGTCGTATGATGCATACTGTCACAAGTTTTTCACTAAATGACCAAAAACCCCGGTATCACCAGAATCCACCACATGAACAAATGCCATCACTGAAATGGTGAAACCGGTTATTATCCCTCACAATTATATGTCTCATGGTAACCTTAGAAGCCATCTCCATGAACGAATGACAATCACCGCAGATTCGTAGGTTCTTCATAATTCTTATAGCCACACCAGGTGGTAAGTTCATCAGCCCACATGTAAAAGCCAACTTTTCGCTGTGATGCTTTAGTAACTCCTGTTTTTTGTGTTCTTCTACGTCGTGCAAATCCTGTTGAATTTCGCCTTTGTAGCCCAATTTGATCATTTTATCGAGTAATTCATCCAATGTCACGTAAATTTCACCAATCATTGGATGATCTCTTTCTCCAGCCATAAATATGTGAACATGAGCCTTAATTTCTATCCAACTCTTGCCTCTTTCTTTCTTGGCTTCGTGTCCTTAAGCCGTTTCCTAACCAAAGCAACATCATCCCACCTTCTCTGGGCTGCATATACATTTGAAAGCAAGATATGATTTCCACCGTTATTGGGTTCCAATTCAAACAAATTCTTGGCAGCAATTTCAGCCATTTCGACGTTTCCATGTACTTTGGAAGAAGCCAAGAGTGATCCCCACATGGAATTAGTAGGTTCAAATGGCATATTGTCAATCAAGTTCTTAGCTTCACTAACGAGACCACCTCGACCGAGAACATCAACCATGCATGAAAAATGGCATAGATTAGGGGACAAGTTGTGCTCTTTCTTCATCATATCAAAATACTTCCGTCCATTCTCAACCAAACCCTTATGGCGGCAAGCAGATAACACAGACATATAAGTTAATTCATTCGGAACGAAACCAAACTGCTGCATTTTCTCAAATAAAATCATTGCTTCCAAAGGTTTACCATGTCTAGCGAATCCCGAAACCATAGTATTCCATAACACGACGTTCTTCTTTTCCACGCTCCAAAACACAACATAGGCATCATTTATCAACCCACATTTTGCATACAAGTCCACCAGACATGAATTGACATATATATTATCACAAAAGTTACTTTTCCACACAATGGCATGCATCTGTTTCCCTTCTATCAAAGCCGCCATAGAAGCCGAAGCAGAGACAGCTGAAGACACGGTAAACTGGTTATACTCCAAACCTGCCCGCTTAGCACTGCGAAAAAACAAAAGGGCCTCCTCATAAAGCTCATTACTAACTAATCCAGTAACCATTGAAGTCCAGGTAACCTCACTTCTATCTCTCAAAGAATGGAAAACCTGGGTTGCATCCTCTATTTTATCACACTTCCCATAAACATCTACTAAAGCAGTACCCACATAAATATCTGATTCCAATGATACTTTCAAAGAAAAAGCATGCAATTGCTTGCATTCATCCAAAGCCAACTTCCCCGCACAAGCACAAACAACACCCGAAAGCGTAAACTCACTGTACTCAAATCCTTCTCTACGCATTTGCTTAAACAAAGAAAGAGCCTCATCAGCATTTTCATTCTGGGTGTATGACCCAATCATTGTATTCCACGAAACCATGGACTTCTGAAGCATTTCATCGAACAACAACCGGGTTTCATCCACCATGCCACATTTTGAATACATATTCAAAAGCATGTTTGATATCAATGTGTCCACTCGTAATCCCAGACGAATAACATGTGAATGACACGCTTTGCCTTCCCTGATCGTCGTTTCTTTTGCACATTTTTTAATAAGTTCCTGCAAAAACTGGGTTCTACTTAAAATTTCGTGCGTCCAAAGGCTGTTATAGGGTACTGGGATTGGTTGAAGATATGATGCAAAAGGTCTAAACTTATCAGAGTTTGAATCAGAGAAAATGCGGAGAAATTGATAGCTGTTCTTGCACATGTATGTTCTTAACATGATGTTAAGAACTGAAATCGGGTCAAACCGTTGGGTTATTCAGTACAAATCGGGCAAAACCAATCTGTATGATTTTTTTTTTTGGGCCTGAAAAAATTAGGCCAAAATGGTTAGAAAACATGAAATTTGTCCAGTTTATAATCAATGTTTTAAATTTATGTTGTAGACACTTATCATATCATATCTTCTCATAATCAGTTTCTTATTTTCTCTCTCACACATTAGGAGTGTGTAAGTGTGAGTTGGATTAATCATGGCCCTCCACTTGATATAACCCGAAAATAACCGTTGCACCATAACTCTTCCCTTTGATTTCTAGCAACTATACGTGTGGTATCATGTACATATAAATAATCATCATAATTACGTCTTGCCAAAAATTATATTACTATATTATAATTATTTGCCTGAACTTATAATTATATAATTAAAATCTATCTATAAAAAATTATGTGAAGTCAAAATGTAATTTGCTGGACAAAACAACCCTTAAATACCAACAACAAAAAAAAAAACCACGCACATAACTTTTGAAAATACAGCAGTAACTTTATTTCGGAAAAAAAAAACTGAATATTAGTTTCTCTCCTACACAATTTTTAAAGGTGTCTTTATTCACGCCACAGCTGACGTGTACCACAATTTTGATCTTCTTAGGCTCCAAACTCTTACGGTTTTCCGTTGTGTTCTACCATACTCTTCTTTTAGTGTGTTATTGGTCGCACACCTTACAACTTTAAACCTAAAAAAAGGCCTACGATCAAATTCCCAACCCAAATTCTTTTCAAAATAGTTTTGATATAAGCATAGAATATATACATATGGTAACATTCTCTTGTAACAATGAGATCGCAAACACTAAGACTTTCATATATCTTGCATATGAGGCTATCTTAATTCGTAAAAAGTTGATTTGATTAGTTATATGCTAAATGATAGTTGCTATAATAATGAAACATATCTTAAATTTCGGCTTACATCGATGTTTCTATATTGCTTTAGTATCATATCCCTCAATCCTCCTCCATGCTTCATGCTCGTCTTCTCCATAATCTACAAAAGCCAACTTCATTACCACATTTGATGTGTAAAAACGATTTTGATTGGCGGACGCAGGATCTCGGGTAAGGAGGGGCAGTAAAAAGTTTAAAGAGAAATAAAAAATTTAAGGGGGGTCAAACAAGATACATACTACATATATTAGTAGGATTTTTTCGGATTAAGGAGAGCGGTTGCCCCCCTAGCTGTATGTAGGTCCGCCACTGATTTTGAACATATATTAAAATCAACCTATTTGTTACTATTTATTTGCTAAACAAATCACATTAGGTTGGGTCGTGGTAGATGAAAAAAACTGTACAAGGTGTGAGTGTAAATAGCTGGACTCGCAAGTCTACAAGTATATCTTTTTTATCAAATCACAAAATAAACTTCTTTATCTACTGCAAAATGAGATCTATCTAAACTCTTAAAAATGAGATTCATCCCTTCAATCAAAACACACACAAAAAAATTCGACTTTTATCTTCATATGTTACTAGAAAATATGAGCAGATCTAACACTTTAACAAAAATGACTTTCATCCTTTTGATCAAAACACGAAAAAGAAGAAATTAAGCAAAGACATTTATCCCCATAATGTTACTAGAAAAGGAAATGAGCAGATCTAAAATCTTGTCACATTCTTGTTAGCTAATGCTAAAAATCACAATAAACCTTAAGGAATTGAAAACATGGCAAAGAAGCTAACATAAAATACCTTAAGGAATTGAAAACATGGCAAAGATGCTAACATAAAATTTGTTAAACGGCACTAACGTTTAAGAGATGAATGACGAAGCCAGGATTTTTATCTCGGGAGGACTAGAATAAAATTTTCCATGATGGTTGTTTTATACCAAATTTTTTTACAAGTCTATAGTTGAGCAAAAAAAATTACACGGAAACACCCGATAGACAGCATTTTATACAAGTGAACAAAAGACGATAAAATAGAATTTGGAATCTAAAAGGTTTGGAATCTAGCCAAACCAATACAAAACTAAAAGGTTTTGGAATATAGCCAAGCATTAAGCCTTACAAATAGTATGCAACACAAAACAATCCAACTGCTTGTAAATATTAACAACACCAGAAACAATAAGAACAAACTCTAAATCAATAGCAATGAGCACAACAAAAAAAAAATCATTTTCACAAAAAGCTTAGACCCTTCATTGATTAAAAGTTCCCTAGCCCAAGAGATGAATTTGAGTTTATTGCAATCAAGCCTTTCTTTCATTTCAGAACCACAGCCAAAAGGTTGGTCATTGGTCTCAAAATTGTTGCAACAAAACAGAGGAGAAGTTGAGGTTTCCGAAATTCAAAGCATAGAAGTAGAGTTGCTGCTACTCAACAACAAGAAATCGAACAAAACTGTTGATCATTTCTGAACCCAGAATTTAGTTAAACGTCTTGGGACATTCGGATCAAGTATTCAAGAAATGGTTGTGGTTTTGGAAGATATCTTTAGGCTTTTGCAAAAGTTCATGAAAAGAACATATCCTAAAAACCAAAAACTGCCTCCCATTCATTGATTCACTAGCTTTGATTCACTAGCTTTGATTCATCCACTGATCAACAATAAAAATAAACATTTTACTAGCAGATTCCACCATTTTTTCCCAAATGCTTATTTTAGCTCATGCTAGCGATATTTAACACCACCAAACACCTAAAGACGTGTTACTAAATTGTGTGAGCATAAGAGCTTAACTACAGTAGCTGGAAAAAAAAAAGCCATTCGAATATGAATTCTAAACGTCCTATCTGGAGCCCCCGCCCCCGCCCCGTAAATACTCCATTCAAAAGAACAAAAAGAAAATTGCAATCTTTAAAAGCCAACAATGTTAGTATTTTTTTAGCTAAATCATATGGAAACATCATATTCTAAACTCTGATCAGAAAAAAGTGTACAAAATCCTGAACAGTGCCATAAACTTTTTTAATCAAAATCAAATGCTGCCAACATAAATTTAGTACTACTAAATATGAACTAATCACGAATACTCAGCCATCTATTTCTGCTATACAAATGAAATACTTCAGCTCATGAAAGTTTGACAATGAGAATTGAGAAATTAACAAGTTCGACACATACCTGTTCCAGCAATGCTGCAATAGCCAATAGCACAATGCCCTAAACCATCCCTTCTTTCAAAATGAAAGAACTTCAATAAATTGAACCTAGAAAATGAAATTGAGATCAATGGTGTTAGTACGGAGAAGCAGTATTGTGAAGAATTGAAGATTAGAAGCTACGCTGCTGGTTTTTTTTTTTTTTTGTGTGTGTGTGTGTGTGTGTGTGTGTGTGTGTAATTGACGTGTTGCTTCTGTTGTGTGAAAAATAAAAGAGCTGAAAAGGTTAGTACGTTGCGCTGTACTCAATTTTATAGTAATTTTTTTGTTTTTTTATAATTTTATTGTTATCTAATTAAAAAAAAGCAACTTGTATAATTAATTTTTATAACCAAAATATTATTTTTTTTTATAAAAATTACTTATAACCGAATAAAAAACCGAATCGTTTATAATCGTTAAATTTTATTTCGATTTTTGATTAACCAACCCACCTTATATTCAATTCGGTTATCTAAAATAAACGTTCGTTTTTTATTTCGGATATCTACTAACCGAAACTTTCAGTTCGGTTTCGATTTCGATTACGGTCATTAACCATACCGAACAGAATCGTGTATACCCATTTTTTAAAGTTATATCATACATCACATTGAATATTTCTTTATATACTCGAATATTGATCTAAAGAGTAAAGATCGATCCTTACGTTGACTTTTATTATAAAGTCTATTCCATTTTGAAAATGGTGTGTAGATAATTAATGTGATGCTCCAATAAATTTGTGTCTCTTTATTTATTATATAAATCAATCTATTGGATTGGAAAATAAAAATCAAACGTGTATTACTCCCTCCGTCCCGTAATATAAGACATTTAGTTGTGCCTCAAAATATAATTGTTTCTCACAAAATAATACAATATTAAATGCATTATTTTCATTTTCACACCATAAAATGTAATTATTAATCGATCTAGAAAACAATACAATATTTACATTGAAATATTTAAAAATAATTCATTTATCGGGTTTTCTTAAACTGTATGGTATGGCCAAAAGGCCTTATATTATTGTTTTTATTTTATTTTAAAGTTCAATGATTTGATCTTGTTAACGAATTTATATATTCTTTTTAACATTTTTAAATTTCTATACTTCATTGTTTTATTTTATTTTTGAATAACTTTACGTTATTTCCCATGTTGACTGGATTCAAGATTTTTTTTTCTTTAATGATATGTGTTATGTTATAACTTTATTATATTTATCCTAAATTTTCATTAGGTAAGCCTTCAAACTTCTTTATATTTATTTCTCTCATCATTATATAGATTTTCGACTTCTCACTTGTATATTGAAATTCATTATAAAATAGTAAATGACTTATGAGTTTCTAAAATAAATAATATTTAATAACATGTCGTTCCGGCTGTCACTTATGTGCTACATAGTGTCCAACAACCAATTTGTGCAACGATAATATGAAATTATACCTTTCCCGTGATTGACTATTTTCTGAAAAGCACTTGCATTGGGTGTTACGTTTACGGTACAACAAAATGTATGCTTGAAGTAGAAGTAAGGGAGGTTCTTCTATGGTATCTCCATTTGTGGAGAGTTGTCGAGTAAATAATTTGGACCGCCAATGAAGCTTAGCTCAAATGGTTAAGCCGAGGTCTCATGACCAAAAATGTCATAAATTCGAGTTTCACCATATGCATTTTGTGGGTAGCAAAGAATAATAGTGGTGGACCCGGAAAAAAATTCATATGGAACATCAAAACAAATTCAAAGATCCAATGAAGACACAAGTAGTATTTTTAGATTTTTTATCAACAAAAATACATCGTTTTTTTTGAATCTCAATGGGTGGCACTAGCACCACCCAAATCAATGTAGGTCTACTCATGGCAAGGATGAGACAAAAACTTAGACAAATAAGACTCTGAATGTTTTTATTATTTTTCTTGTGTTCCTAAGTTACCTAAAAAATAGTCCTCATTTCCGTGTCTCACGGATGAGTGAAGATATTAATCAGGTAACCTAATTGCTCAAAGTCATGAGCTTGTTATTATTATACCAAACAGTTGAAAGAAGTCGTCTATTTACAGTGTTCGAACCTCCATACTCAATGTCCAAGTCCAACTGTCATTTTAAGGCATTCAAGCATTTTACCGGTAAGCCATGTCCAGAGGACATTCTCTCTGCATGCATGGGAAGTTGGTTTAAGGCAAGCATGAAGTCGGCTGAAGATATCCCTGATAATATATTAATCTAATTTGGTAGATCTAAACGCCCTACTCTTTCCACTCTCTTTTAGGTCATGGAAATTTTTGGCTACAAATTTGATGATTAGCTTCTTTAGTTGAGTTCCAAAGGAAAGCCTTCCCCCACTAGTTTCTCTTAAAAAAAGTCTCATATATCATAATGCATATACTTTGAACGACACTTTATACAACCTTCATACCACGATTGTATCATAAAGTTTGTTAAATAACTAGTGAAAACGCCGGCTACGAAACAACTACACAAATCTTACCTCTAACCATTAGACGCCGTCGAAAAAATAAGTAGGGAGAATTCATCCAACCCCGAAGGACTACGGCTCCGGAAATTTTGATTGCATGCATTACATTTCATACCAAAAAGAAAGAAAAATGCATAACATTACGCTTTAGTTGCAGTTTTCAGGATTGTAACTATCAGTGAATTTGTAGCTGGCTGTTGTCTGGGTGAAAACTTTGATCTTGGAGGATAACGGCATTATGTGTATCCTTCGCCAATTATACCCCCCTATAGTTTTACCTGCAAAATCCATTTTCAAAAGTAGGTTAACACACAAAGTAGAACTAGAAAGGTCGACGCATGCTACTCGGTACGACCTTCCTACAACGGTTGTACCGTAAAACCTCTTGAATGATCTGCATTTACAATATATTTGACCCTTCCTAAACAATTAACCTGAATTTACCATAAAGGGCGGAGGAAAACCACTACAGAGGAAACAGATTGAGGGCTCGTTTGCACGTGAATCAGTTCGTCTTTATTCTTGGTTAAATGTTGTTTGGATTGCATTGAGCACCTGATAGAAGCGGGGGCTTTAAGGGCACCACACTAAATCTACCATTGCCTTAAGGGCACCCCAGTAGTACGTGCCTATATTTTAACCTTGTTGCGGTGCCCTACAATTCGTTTATTTACTGACAACATCGCGTTCGCATTTGAGTAGTTCACTTTATTTCTGGCATTTCAGTAAATAGATTTGAAAAGAATTTACTCACATACCTTTGACTGGACTATGCAAAAATTACTCATCGTCGCTGTCATAAACTATAGCCTTCGACGAGGTGCCACAGCTTTCCTTGGAGGAGAGTCCTCGTCAGACTCGAGCTCGTTTCGCTTATAGCTGGATGACGATTCCTTGCGTTTCTTCTTTGGCACCTGAAACAAAAATTATAGTTTCTGCAATCACTCTCAAGACCCTTTCTGCTTCCAATGGAGCCCGTTCTTACGGTGTTAAAAAACCAAGAAAACGAAAAATTAGCAACTGATGCTTACCTCAGACTCCTCTTCTGAGACCTCCTTAGCTTCTTCCTCGTCAGATTCACGTGCTTCCTCTTCTTCCCAATCCGTCTCAATGCCTTCATCCCTTCCACGTGTTTGGGGTACTTCATCTTCTTCCCCTTCAGTTTCATACTCCGATTCCTCTTTTTCACTTTCATGAAGCTGCTGCCGAGATGATTTCAAAGGCACTGATGATGATTTCCGACCAATATCTTTGTGTCCCTGTGAAAAATGTATTTTATAGAATCTTGAGCGTGAAGCATCACAAAAGGAATCAAAGGGAGGGAAAAAAAAAACGAAGGATTATTTTTCCAAGCAGTTTGAGTAATTTGCCTTCTTTGCTTTAATGAGCTTTTCTGCTCGAGCTTCCATCATTTCCAGATCATCATCTGACCTCCGGGATTCATCATAAACTACCTCATCTTCCTGATATATATAAAACATACACTTCCATTTGTAAGCCAAGAGAGATATTTCTTGCACATATTTCCCCTCCAAAAAAAAGGTAAATAATAATAGAAGTAATACTAATACTAATATTTACACCAATACTGACGATAATAATACTAACAACACTGTCAATTCTAGAGCACTAATCCATGAACCCAACTGTAGAATGAAAGACCTCTGTATTTGCTTCCCAAAAAAAGATAAAATACAAATCATCACTATGATCTCTCTTCGTATATCCCTGGAATTGCAGAAAACTCCTTGATAAAGGATAGGTGTCAAGAAAATTCAAATACTGCCAATCATACCGAGAACAGGCGTGCCAATCATACTGGCATACTGCCAATTTGATGATGGACGAAACTCAAGAGATGTTCAGTAAAAGGAAAAAAGATGCTGACCTCCTCAAGGGCATCCTCTAAGAAACCAGGTGACAGTTGACGCTCTCTGCGTACGGGTTGTGTATACTTCCTACTTACCTTCTCCTTTTTGCGATTAAGAAGCTCATTTGCTCTGATATTTTGATTTTCAGCCTACACAGTCAGAAAAAGAAAGTTTTAAAAAATATATACCGAAAGCAAATCAAAACGGATCATGGGTTACACTGCTGATGCAATGAGTGCAAAATCTTCTTAGAAGGCACAAATCTATACCCTCTCTTTTTGTTCCTTTTCTCTCTCTGGGTCAATATCAGTGATGCAGTTCTTAACCCTGTAGCCTTTTCTATGACGTGACTCAACCAAAGCAGTCAACAATCGATGAGAATTGATGACAAAGACGAGGGCATAACCCGCATCTTTTTCAAAATTCTGCCCTGTGACTGCAAAATACCCTGCAATTTCAAACACCAAAGGAAATTAAATGATTTCTGTGGCTGGAATCGCAACAACAAAAATAAAAACAAAGAAGTCGTGATCAAGAAGTTGGAAGTCAGAATCAAATCGATAAAGGATGAGTATGCTCATCACCTATGAGACTTAATGAATGCAAATAATTTCACACAAGAGCTACATATGGAGTTGCATAATGTCTATAATCAAGGAAATAATCAGCTACATGGTGACCCACTTATCATAAAAGCGATAAATTGACCATAAAATCTGTCTTGTTCTTTTGGTCCCATTGGGTTGACACAGAAATGTCCTCATTCACTCTAGCTGATGGTCTGTCTTATTGGCCTCAAATACTGTTGAATCCTCACGGATTTTGAAGAACGTACCAAAACAGTTTGAAGGTGTATCGACACTATAACAAAATCTTCAGAAAAGTGTAATGCCCAAAGCTGGGGGTGGCAACAATGATCAAATGCAACCAGTAAAGTATTTGAGAGTACAGCAGTAGGAAAAGTAAAGGCAACATCTAACTGTCCGAAGTTAGAAAAGATTAAGTAAATCATTCAAGAAATAAGTTAGCAAAAAGCAACCAAGAAAAACACAGAAAAATGGACTAGCATCAATTAATAAGACATCAAAAGATTAGATAGAATATGTTTTAGAAAAAGTAAAGGCAACATCTAACTGTCCACAAATGCATCTGGACTGATTGCCTCAATTAAGGCCTTTGATTTCATACAATTTCTAAAATTCGACCAATGAAAAGAGATGATATTATTACCAATGTTTTCAAATCACACAATTTCACTGCAAGCTTTCATTTCTCACAATTTCACATCTATTCCAGACCCCAGCGTAGGCAAAATGCTTCCATGCACTCAATTGCCCTTAGTATTTCCTATTCTAACTCTACAAGTGAACCTTGTTATTAAAATTCAAAAACAAGAAATATCACCTTTCCATGCCTTAGAAAGAGATGGGCTTGATCATGCTGTGCATCTTGCTCTGATACATCAAGAACTTCATTCCCGATTAATAATTGTATGCTGCCATCTGACCATCTTACAAAACGTGCATTGCTTTCAATCTACAAAAGTAACAAAACAATAAAATGTTTAACAAAAAAAGATGACCATGTATAGTAGTGTGACTTAAGCCGACTTGGGAGATAAGGGGCAGTAAGTAAAAAAAGGTTCTGAGTTACTAATGTGAAGTTCATTCTGAAATGCTGAGTATCTTAAACAATAACTAGTTTCCTCCAGATCAAAGAGGAATTACACAGATGATACAATCCAATGATCTACACTTTTTTTTTCTAAGAAACTTCAGCTTCAAGTGCTGATACTCGATTTTGCTGCTATAACACATGATTTGGATAAAGAGAAATCAGAAAATATTGCAACTGAAGTCTTCTCCCTGTTTTATTGTCGAAGCTGAGGTCCTAAACACTATCAAACTCTATGTATCTAAATGGAGAGAAGTGAAAGGCAGTAGACATAGTTAGAACATAGCTAAAAAATTGTCTAGATTTTCATATTTTAAATGCTAATGTGGATATTGTTTATCTTGCTTGATTGTAACATAACCCTAGCTCGGATCGTACATATTTCATTTCAAAAAATTTAAATCTCTGATTTGCGTGCGCGCACACACACACAAGAAAAAACCTCCAGTGCAACTGTCAAATCAATAAAGAAATGTTTCTAATTTACGAGACAAAAAGAAAATGACCAGATGGTCATCTAGGAGAAATATGGCAAACAGAAAGTGTGATTGTTTCATGGTTGGGGTTGGAGAAGAAAGTAATGAAGTAATGCTGATTGCTCCAATCCCAATATTCATGCATAAAAGCACATACGTATAAGCTTAATAGAGCAAGTGTCAGGATTATGTGCAGATGGCATCCCCTAGCCAGGAAATAAGAGGTAACGGTAAACAAAGGAACTTATGCAAATTTAATTTTGACCAACACAAACTTTTCACTTATTTATATCCGGCAACATCTAGAGGAGCCAACGTCAATTTTTTGTGAAGAGTGTAAGTTTTCGCATCTACCCATGTGTAAGGCACTTGCCAGCAAATAACTCATAAATACTCACAGATGTACTGCCATCTGGGTTCCTCACTCTCCTCCACCGAACAATATTGTTTCCCAAACGAATGCGTGTCTTGGACCCCGATTCATCTGTCTCAAAGTGAGCTTCTTCAACATATGTTTTGGGATCAAAAGGCTTGGAATCGATACCCATTATATTGGAAACTTTAATCATGTGCATCTGCATGAAATCAGGCAAAGCATGGCAAAAGAAGTATTAAACTTGTGACAGAATGAATGGAATAATAGTGCTCCCTCCACCCCAAATTACAGGGCAATTTAGGCTTATGCGCATAGATTAAAGAAGCTAATAAATGAACAATTTGTAGAATTCTAGGACAAAATACCCTTCATCGTTAAATGAGGAATACCAAAATACAAAATATTTATGAGTTAATTTGGGGTGGATAAATGCGGTGAAATGGGTAACAAAGCATACAATGTTGCATTGGTTTGTGAGAATGCCTTATAACTTGGAACAAAATCAAAGAGCTAAAATGCCTTATTAAGTAGATGGAAGCTGCTAAACTAAAAAGAACGGTTTGCCAAGCTAAAGAAGAGTTAAGCTAATAGGGATAAACTCCACCCTATGCCTCCCTGTAAATCAATGTCGCATAGACATCAAGCATACATATGTACATATACATGTGTATCTGTCTTACCAAATACCAAGACCACCATGACAAAAATTTGATCATCAAAATCACCATCGCATAATCCGGTTTCGGTCCAGTTCTATATTGCCAAAATTGGGCATACACAATCAACATTGGACACAGACCTCGGAAGCAATCTGGAAGGAAATTGCTAGGAGCAACTACGTTTCCAGCAATCAGCAAGGATTATATACAGATACAACATAGTATAAACCACAATTTTTCCCCTACTTAAAGCATTTAGAGAAAATGTAGATGACTAAGAACCTTTTCTGGTAGAGCCGGAGGAGGGCGCAAAGGAATCTCCAGCTCCAATGGAGGGCCAACAGGCCTTTCCTTCGTTTTAGTCTCAGCTTCCTCTTCTTCAGATCCGTAATGACCTTCCTCGTCAGCTAGCATATCCTCTGGTCTAAGTTCCCTGTCGTAGCTTTCTTCCTTTTCCACAGGAGATCTCTGTGAAAACATACAGATATCATGGAAATATATAAATCTACACAAAAGGGGGAAGGGGGGAGGGGGGGGGAGGGGAGGGGTGAGAGGGGGGTGGGGAGAGAGAACTGAAAAGGATTGTTCTGGGCTTATCTAACATGGATATTTGACTCTTCTTCGATCTGATTTTCTACTCGATACTCCAACTGTTCTTCATCATCTGAATCGCCAAACACATTACGGAGCTCAGGAGCTGATTGCAACAAATGTGCTTGATCTTCCTCTTGACTAGGAGATCTGAGGTCAGTGCCAAAAAGTCAACCATTAAAAAGTGAGGCAATGGTCCAAAGAGAGTCCTTATAGCCCAAAAAATAAAGGAAATGAAGAATGGTAATAGTGAATTTCGACGAACAACCGACTTCTGAAACTTAGATGGAGTTGCTTGCAGTTGAAGGTAACACCTCTAGCAAAACAGAAAAGTGTGAAAGCACAGTCTAGGCAGATAATACAATCCATGTCAGCCATAATTACTAGAAGTTGACCCTCATTATCAGAGGGGATCAGCAGAAGAATAGGTATTGCATCTGGTTTATGTTCTTTGCATAGAGTATCCTGCTTATGGAGGAGAGTGGTGTACATACAAGCATTGAAAAATAAGTCGAGAAACCGATTTTGCCCAATCACCTCAAAGTTCTAGACTCATTGACTTCTTCATCCTCATTGTCAGCATAGTTGTTCTCCTCAGATCTTTCTGATCCACTGTTGACCGTGTCACGTCTCCTGCTAGTTACATCCCTTGGGATATATTCTGCTTTTTCATCACTTGCGGACTCTTTTTCTTCACTTTCTTCTCTCTGATCAGCAACTTCAACTTCTTGAGAACTTTGTTCTCTTTCGCCCTCACTTTCTCCATGATCATGGTCAGCATCTTTCGGTTCATCCTCACTTTCTATATCTGCCTCTCCCTGAACTTCTATTTCTCCCTCGCCTTCCGGCTCCTGGCCTTCATCCCCTTCTTCCTGCATAAGATTTTTTGAAGTACAAGTAACAACAATTAAAGGCCTAAAACGCTGAACGTCTTTTAAAGGCTACTCCACATGAGAAATTGAGCAGTAGTTAAATTGATTGAGTTCATATAAATCAGAAGCGTAACCGTAATGTACCTCAAACTTATATTTGTAAGCAATATACCGTGAAGTTTGGTGGTGGGGGACAGGTGTCGGCTTAGTATAGTTCCCACAAGGCACGTTATATAACCAAAGTGTCAAATTGCACATAGCTACATCAGTATCCAGTTGAACATAGCATAGCAAGTGCCCTGTGGGCACAAGGACTTGTGCAAAGGAAACATGCACCGAGCAATGAAGAGAACAGAAACACCACCTCCAACACAAGTCCACTTATTCCACTCCTTCAAATAATAAAGTGCAGGTTCCAGCCTCTCAATCTACATATTCCTCGTCAGGCCAACAAATGGGCTTGTCTCTCAAACCAAATGTGGCCTAGGGCTTATGTCTGTCAGCATTAAATCCTCAGACGTAACCCTGAAATCCTAACTTCTTAAGTCCGTATGCAGCTTTTCAGCTTTCAATGATTGGACAGGAATTTTTTATCTCTCTCCACCTCATCCTAGTTTTTTTTCCATGTGCAGACCCAGCACAATAGTCAAGCCACTCATCTCTTCAGACAGAAAATTAAACAACAGCCATTGACGATAATGTCAAAGAACACCAGGATGTCTCTTACCTATTTAGGACTTAGGAGAGCACTCTAAATATTTAAAAGATGATTATATATCCTGGAGGTTCCTGCATTATTTCACTTGTATCCTTTCCCACTGCATTGTTTTACTTTCAAGCTTCTCTAAACGAAAATCTGAATCCACATAATGAGCATCTATGAACAACTTACAACATTAAAATCCCTGAATCCACATTTTTAATCATGTACAGGCACATATGACAACTGTGTATACAGAAACAACCACATGCTGCATAATCTCCATACATTTGACTAGCAAGCCTACTGTGAAAGAGGTAACAACTCTCTAGCATATTAGAAAAAATCGATAACTAATCGATAAATTGATCATATAATGAGCATATATCAACAATTTACAACATTAAAATCCCTGAATCCACATTTTCAATCATGAACAGGCACATAGGACAACTGTGTATACAGAAACAACCACATGCTGCAGTTCGTATTCTCTATACATTTGCTCAGCAAAGCTACTGTGAAAGAGGTACCAACTCTCTACCACATTAGAAAAAATCGTTAACTACTCTACTCTAGTTCATTTTCCTATATCGAATTGAGCATAATTCTCAAGAGCACTGAGCACATCACAAATTAGGGCAACCTCTGAATTGCACAGCTAAAAATGCTGGAATACAGCATTGAACTGTTGAATCAGATACATTCATAATATGCAGAATTCAAAACAAAAATAATTAAAATAATAATAAAATCATACAGAGGCGTTGCTAGGCTCGTGATTGGACTCGTGCTCGGATTCAACCTCCTCTTCTTCCTCTTCCTCTGATTGATCACCGAACAAATTCTGCATCATCTGATTCCTCTTATCTTCGCCCGCCATTTTCCCCCAATATTCTTTCAAAATTCCTTCGAATTTGTATTAGCTTCTTCTCTCGTTCACAGCTATGAAGACCGGAGAGAGCTTTCTCTGTGATGGGAGAGTATTATAAAGTGGTTGACGAAATCCAATAAACACAATTTAATCGAGGGGAAATCGTTTATTTACTGCTTTATTAAAAGATTTTTGTTTAAATAGTATTTCTACAAGAGTTTTTATGTATATAGTATCGTGAACACAACCTTATTCAAAATAAATTAATATCTCTTAAATAGCCTCATAAATCGTAAAAACAAAAATAACTCTTTTTTTTACGTAGATATTTAATAAATTTATGTTTAAATGACCATTCAACAAATTGCATTATTATGCATTGTTGAATTTTATTAATAAGATTACAGGTTCAGATTCAAGCCTTAGTTCATGATATTAACCTTTGTTAAATTAACATTAATGGGAAACGTTGTCCTAAACCCAGTTAAATTAACATTAATGGAAAATGTTGTCCTAAACCCAGTTGATCATATTTAAGGGATTAATGTTTTAAGGCAATGATTAAGGAAGAAACGACAGACAGATTCAGGGGTTTAAGGATGGTTTATTTCAGGGATTAATGTTTTAAGGCAATGATTAAGGAAGACATAACAGACAGATTCAGGGTATTAAGGAGGTTTATTCACTGATTTCACTTTCCATTCTAATAAGTTTTCCTTTTATCTCGTTCTCATAAACGTGTACCAGATTCATAGATCCAACACTCTAAATTAATGAATGAATATTTTCAAATAGTTCAATGATATCTGAATTAAATCCAGAAGAACATTTCATTAATGCAAATTTTAAATTTAATTATTAATTTAAAAAAGAGGTGGGCGGGAGCAATAAAATTTAAGGTTGTGTTTGTTTTGCGAAGAGTTTTTTTGGGAGTTTTTTTTACATCACATCACCAATCATTTCTTACAATTCTTCCACCAATAAAATCTTCAACTCCAAATAAAAAAATATTAAATCATCTCTCATCATTTTACTTTATCAACTTTATTATCTTTTTTACCATTATTTTATTCATTATTCTACTTTATTTTACCAATCATTTCATAATCTACACAAATTTCAAAAAAACATCTTAACTTTCTAATCATTACTTCAATCACTTTATTAAAAAACCCAAAAAAAAACTTCAACCCAAAACAAAGGGTCGTTCTACTGTAGGGACTCTCTAGTAGGGAACTGCCTACGTGGCAGGATCTGGACCACACAGTTTCCTGAGGTGGAATACACAGTGCCCCGTGTGTGGAAATTGAGTGGTCTAGATACTGCCACGTAGACAGTTCCCTAGTAAGGAGCCCCTATAATAGAATTTTCCCAAAACAAACACAACCTAATATTTTATTTATTTGGGTTAACCCAGTTTAGATTAATAATTTACCTTCAGGAAATTATTCGGGTTTTTAGGCATATTTTTAAGAGAGAGAAAGTAGAGGAAAATTTTTTGTTTTTCAACTTCTATTCTACTATGGTTTTGGTGACGAGTTGGCGACTTATATAGTACGTCCTGGGTGTAAGCCATTCATGTAATGCCACGTGTCTCATTTCTGGCCACACAAAATCATGTAATATTACTGGTTTTGCTTGTGTGGCCGACACGCGTCCCACTGACAACAGTGTATGCAATTATTCTCTTATTTTTCCTGTAGCCCCGTATTTGAATTTTCAAAATTGTAACAGTTTATTGAAGGGTATTTTTGTCTTTTTCAATTAATAATCTTTTTGCATTATTTTTATATGGACTCCGCTTTGTGGAGTACCATATAGAGAAGAAACTTTGGAAAATATACTATATGAACAATTGCCCCTTTAATTAATTTCTTATATAATTAAATAACGTGATAACGTCATGCAAAAAAAATCAATTTCTTATATAATTACATAACGTGATAAATGTTTGCGACACAACGAAAAGACAACAATAAAATACGACAAGATACTAGTTTTACTATTGATTATATATGAGTCACTTAAAGGTCAATGATGTAAAAATATGTTATAGTATTTTCTTGTGCCGTTATCATTACTCTTGTACTAAAATTAATTATATGAGGCGTCATGTTGAAAGAGTCATGGTCAGACATTACATATAGGTAAGAGTCCGACTCTGCAGACACGACCCGAGTCGAACTCTGAATTAGTTGGACCAGTGGGTTACGGATACCGGGACTTTAAGAAAAAAAAATTTAATTACATTTTAAAACGAGTGTTATCACTACTCTTATACTAAAATCAATTACATTACCAATAAATGGTTGGTCTGAGTAAAAGGAACTTCGGTCGCTTAGGTAAAAGCTTTCAGGGTACAGCAAATCTTGTTGGGAGAGATGGTCATGGTTCGTGTTTTTAAATGTTCTACCTGTATAAAACTAATTAAATTTGGCCCCCAAAAAAAATTTATTTTGAAGGAAAAAAACTAATCACATTTAAAACGGGGGAAAATAAAGATATCCGGGTATTGAAATTGAAGCATTATTTATTTATTTATAATTATCACCATTTTTTATCCACAATCATTATCATTTGGTTATATATTTTTAAAATAGAGAAGGGTAATTCCGTCCAAACAGAACCCTATCATCACACTATTTATACCTTTTGCTTCCGCCATTTCCCTTCGACAGCTGCTTGCTCTGCTCATTTTCGTTTCTGCTTCTGCTCGTATATCTGACATTGGCGGCATCATAATCAAGAAGGTTGATTGAAGACGGTGTTCTGTCTGTGTATCCAAATCCTGCGTATAATAAAAGGTAATTGCTTTGTTTTTGTTTTCGTTTTTGTTATCCAATTGATTTCGTTATTACTTGGCACCGTGGAAATCGAATTGATAATCTATAAGACAGAATACAGATAATGTATACAATAACAAGGTGCGGTTCTAGCTAGTGTTTATTCAGTTTGGAATTTGGACTAATTGAGCCGCCAAATTTGGAATTTTGTTGTTACAAAGACGAAACTGCAGCCGCTATTCTGAGAAACTACAATTGATAAAAACGTAATTAATCACCCCCCTTTACAACGGTCTTAAGTCCGATTTTGCTAGTTCAATTGATAAAAACGAATTGCTTACTTTACAAAAGCAAGCAGCCGTTGATAAAGGCAGTAAGTTTGATTTTCATGACCTGACCTGAATATCTTTATCACCACTAGTGTAAAAGGCTTGAATTTCAGAATGTGCATATCTTCTTGATGCTTGTTGTGTCAAATTGATAATCTATACGTTCTGTTCTGGAACCATTTCGGTTTGTGTATCATTGTATATGTAGAATTTTTGTTAATCTGAAAGATTAGACATATAATCGGAAAATCGAACTTGAAGTATAGTTTGTATCTTTCACCCTATGCTTCTTGATTTAGTGAGGTTGTTAATCTAAACCATGACATTTGGGATTTTTTTTTATATTTTAATTAAATGGAATTTTTTAATCTGAACCTAGAGAGTTATTAGACACATATATTACTGGAACAAATCAAAAAGAGGTGGGATTTATGTCAAATTACTTATTTCGTTTTTTATTTTATTATTATGATTCTTATACATGTATATTTTTTTTTATTAAACCGGAAGGCAAAAGTTTCTGGTAAGGGGATTCTGAAACCCTAAAACCATTTGTCCCTCTAATTTCCTGTCCTACAATGGCGGCTTCTCAGTGTCACAGCATATCCCACCCTCAAACTTTTCCCAAGTCTGGAATATTGCCTCCATACCTTCTCTCCCACAATGCCCTTATTCTACCCATCAAACCCAAGTCGAGAACTTTGAGTCTGAGGGCAGTCCTGTCAACCTCAACTGACCCAAAAACTCAAAAATTTCAGCACTGTTTCACAAAATCTGAAGATGGATTTTTGTATTGCGAGGGAGTCAAGGTTGAAGATATCATGAATGTTACGGAAAGGAGGCCTTTTTATATTTACAGTAAGCCTCAGATAACACGAAATGTTGAGGCCTATAAGAATGCTTTAGAGGGGTTGAATTCAATTATCGGTTATGCCATTAAGGCCAATAACAATCTCAAGATTTTGGAGCATTTGAGGAAACTTGGTTGTGGGGCGGTCTTGGTTAGTGGGAATGAACTCAAATTAGCATTGCATGCCGGGTTTGATCCCACTAAGTGCATCTTTAATGGGAACGGAAAACTTCTTGAGGATCTAGTTTTAGCTGCTGAAGAAGGCGTCTTTGTGAATGTAGACAGTGAGTTTGACTTGGACAACATTATAGCTGCTGCCAGACTTTCTGGAAAGAAGGTTAATGTGCTATTACGCATTAATCCAGATGTGGATCCTCAGGTCCATCCTTATGTTGCTACCGGAAACAAGAATTCTAAGTTCGGTATCAGAAATGAAAAGCTACAATGGTTTCTAGATGCTGTAAAAGCACATCCTGATGAACTAAAGCTTGTTGGAGCTCATTGCCATCTCGGTTCCACCATTACTAAGGTGGATATTTTCAGAGATGCGGCGGTCTTAATGGTGAATTACATTGACCAAATCCGTGCCCAAGGATTTGAAATCGATTACTTAAACATAGGAGGTGGTTTGGGGATCGATTACCATCATACAGGAGCTGTCCTTCCTACACCAAGAGATCTCATCAACACTGTTCGGGAATTGGTGCTTTCACGAAACCTCAATCTCATTATCGAGCCTGGTCGATCACTTATTGCCAACACTTGCTGCTTCGTCAACCGAGTTACTGGAGTCAAGACAAACGGAACAAAGAACTTCATCGTCATAGATGGCAGTATGGCTGAACTTATCAGGCCAAGTCTTTACGATGCATACCAACACATTGAACTTGTTTCTCCTCCACAAGCAAATGCTGAGATTTCTACATATGATGTTGTGGGTCCGGTCTGTGAGTCTGCGGATTTCTTGGGGAAAGATAGGGAACTTCCAACACCTTCAAAGGGTACTGGGTTGGTAGTTCACGATGCAGGTGCTTATTGCATGAGTATGGCTTCTACTTACAATCTGAAGATGCGCCCTCCTGAATACTGGGTCGAAGAAGATGGCTCAATATCCAAAATTAGGCACGCAGAAACATTTGAAGACCACCTGAGATTTTTCAAGGATCTTTAATGAGTGAAATTTATGGGTCTGTCTACGAAATTTCTTGTAAGATGCTTGAGATATCGAGAATAATGAGCGAGACGTGTAATCTGTTGTATTGTTTTTGCAACGATCTTAGTTGAAATTATTCGTATCAAGAATTTTTTTAACATTTTGTCTTGTTAGTTTTGAGTGATTATATTAATAATGACTGCATAATGAAAACTTGTTCTAGCTGGGAAAAAAGAAGTGGCTGGTTCGGGTATTCTCAGAATACCTGTATGTATTTTGCAAGCTTATTTATATCTGCAGCTATGGCAATAAGGGTAATACGCCAATTTGACCACTGTTCCGAGCACTTTTTTTTTAAAATATAATCTTAGAACGTATTAAATTGTTTGAGATTGCTCCTATTGAAACAATTGTTCAGTCACACGAATAAAATTTTGTACCTTTTTGGATGTAAATTCGTTATGATTTATATATATATAAAAGTATCCTTAAAAAAAATTGACCACTATTAGTAGATAAAATGAATATTGATATTACGAATAAGATCTTCACTGTCAATGATTACTGCGTCATTTGGATATATACCATTCGTTATGGTTTGGATATATACCATTCGTTATGGTTTGAAAATGATGCGTCTATTTCATCGGTTCGAAAATGATGGTCTATTCTCATTTATCTACGTAAAACAATGTAAACCGCATATTTAAATACTCCAACAGTTGGCTAACAATTTTTTATTTTTTATTTTTAAAAAAAACGATCTTTTATTCATAAGCAGAAAGTGGAAGTTCACAAATTACAAGTTTATACAATAATATGGAAAATTTGGAAAAAAAAATCAAGAAGCATATAAATTCCAAGCTAAAGAAAGATTTCGAACACGAGACTCCGACTTCGAGATCATCACATTCAGGGATAGGAGTTCGTCACCTCCACCTCATAGAGAGGATTCAGACCTAGATTGGTCATTGATTCTTCACCGATGCGTTGGTTAGACACCACATCAAGGGGTTGTCCTTAGCATGTTGTCCAAATTGTTGGGGTAGGGGAGGACCATCTCTGTTACGGAATCTGACTTGAGCATTCTGTAAAGAGAGTGCATCTTTTTGAATGGTATCATTTGAAAGATCCGTAAGTGCCGTTCTCGTCGTTTTTTTTGTTTAGAAGTGGCAGACCTTTTCATCTGGTGCCTTGGATTCCCAATTCAACTCTCCGGTCCTTAGTTTACCTGATTCAAACGTTTTTTGGTTCAATCTCGTCCCTCCTTTGGAAGACTTCGTTCCTTCCTTGCTAACAACTTATATTTTGAATGCATACTATGGCCGTTTCTTTATTTATAAAGAAATAAATAATTAAATTCCAACAGTTAGCTACATTCAGTAGAAGTATATATGCTTATAAGAAGTACAGGTTCTTGCTTGATTTGCCTTTTTGAACCACACTCATTCTACTCATGCATCATTCTGCATGTGTACAACAGTATAACCAACTTTGTGAAAGACGTTCGTGGGTTTTGGAGTGAGTCGGTTCTTGGATTCATAACCGACTTTCACAAAGACGTTCTACTGTTGTGCATAGGTAGAGTGGTCAGGCAACTGGATCCTCTGCTTTTGTTCTCCGGCTTCTCCCCAGTTTTTAGGGATGTGGCCGGAGTTCGACCACCCAATTTTTGTGTGTTCTCTCTCCCCGATTGGAACGGACGGACGTGATCCGCCCACGTCTCCAAAGCCGGGTAAAGCCGGGATTCTCAAAGCCGAGAATCCGGATTCGAGTGGTCAGTCACCATATAAATAAATAAAAACAAGCGTTTCGGTGTGAAACTCTCATGGCTATGAACGAAGCACGCACGATCTGCCGACTATGGCAATGTGATTTGGGTAGGCGTCAAGTTCTTTGCGAGATTTATTGTGGATTTACATGATTACATCACTGCCCTTGATGTTTTGATTTTTTTGCTTTGAATAATTTACGGAAAATCGATTGATGGCATTTTTTTTGGTACGGTTTTATCGAATTTCAGGCATAAGATTTGCAGTAATCTTCATACCAACAATTTCTCAGTGTGTATATAAGTCGGTTTCTCAATTATAAAAATCAAAATTGAGTTCGGTAGCTTTGACAGCTCGGACCTAAGGCCCCATGAAATATGCCATTATTTAGGGCTCTGAACTTGATTTTAATTTTTTTCTGCAAAAAAAAAATCCGTTAAAAGGCCCATTATTTTGTTCCAAACATAGTAATTTTGTTGGAAAACTTAAAATAAAAGAAAATGCAATAATACACATATTCCATTTTGGTTTCCAATTCATGATTTGTGTACATCAATCACAAATTTTGAACTGAATAAATATTAAATTGCTTCGATTTTTTCCTAGTGATGTGTAATTGGAAAAGTTATTGACAAAATGGATTGCTCCTACCTCACTAAAATTCTTAATCTTGTCATGCAGTAATTCATGTAATGGGTCGAAATGTACGTAGAGACAAATTTTCTAATAATCAATAACCATTAAATTCAATAGATATGTGTTATCACAAGAGTAATTGTAAGGACGGAGCCATAATTTAAATTTAGGTGGGCTAATGGACTATATCCGGTTCGTCGGGTGGGTTGGATTAAAAAAAATTGACGGATCGAACTGAATTACATAGAATTTTTAGTGTGATGTTTTTTTTATCAGGATAGGCTTAGCCCCCTAAAATACTACATACCTCCGTCCTTGAGTGATTGTGTATGTAAATCAATTTTCAACCATCCAAATCAAGATTAAGTTTGGTGGTCATTAACCACAATAAAATTTCCCGTGTACTAAAATGATGCTCAAGTAAAATCAATGTCTTGTGTTCTGATGCACTCCAAGATGATCACCCATGCATTCACAAGCCCAAGGATCCTATAATTGTTCGAGATGGCCCTATCACACGTTTTCAAGAGAAGAAGGCTCGAGAAGCTTATGCAAAGCTGGTCCAAGATGTTGGAAAGGAGAATGAGGCTTTGAGGATTGATGATCCAACTACTTTAAGCCTATTCGTTGCTGATTGGGCTTAATGTGCGAAATGCCCAAGTGTGGGGCATTTTATGCATCATACTTGCTGAATGTTTTATGGACATTTAATTATGCTATTTTTTAATTAGGCCTTTTTATTTAATTAGGAAGTTGATATTCAGGCCCAACTGATAAAGTGGCGCCTCCTTTCTTTAGGAATTAGGTTTCTATTTTGCTATTTATAGTTGTCAGACTTGAACATATTATTCAGATTATTTTGGAGATTAAACCCTAGTTTATAATCAAGAAACTTTTCAGAGATTGGAGTTTCTTTCAATTATTCTGAGATAGAATAGTTGGGTGGTTTTCCTGAGATAGGATTATCACGAGACAATAATCAGAGATTGATTATTGTTGTTGCTTTCGCTTTTATTTCCAAATAGTCCACTTTTATACAATCAGATCGGAAAAACCCTAGCTTGGATTCGTATAAGCTGAATTAATAAAAGTCGAAGATTTGATCTAGATCCTACAATCAGTTTGGTATCAAGTGGTATCAGAGATTAAGGGATTAAAGCTTCAACGTCTGCTGCATTACTCTCGATTTTCTGCTGCTCTTTTCGTGACCCTAGACGTTCTTGCAATCCAAGAACCCTAATTTTTTCTAGGACGGCTCCTTTGGAAATTTGCTGCTGCGTTACACGTCTACTGCTGCGTTTGTTTTTCATCGCATCCGGACAGGATTATTCTCGCTATTTGCTGCATATTATCGCATCCGGATTCGGGTTTTTGGACTAGTTCGATTTCAATTAATCAATATTTCTGTTCATCATTTACTTCTTGATTTGCTGTAAAGTCTTTAATTTATTGTAAGGCCGACTTTTTTCCAAAAAAAAAAAAAAAAAAAAAAAAAGAAGAAGAAGAGAGCAGAACGAAGCACAAAATTACGGGATTTAATCAATACTGGTATCTTCCTCGTTCTTGATCGACACTCCAAAACCCGAATCAAGAACCTCAAGAATTATCAAGGATTTAAGGAAACCGGATTCTTGATTTTCGATCGAAAGAGTAGTACTCCGATCAATCTTGACGAAGCACTTCCAGAAAATTTGATTGTCTCTACACACACCACACGAGCTTCACGCTCTGTTTTCAGGAAAAAAAAAAGAGTTATTTGGCGGGAAAAATAGGCAAGAAATTTTTTTTTGTGTTTTTAAGACCAGTACGGTGTCAGGAGTCCTGGAACAAAATTTGATTTTACCAGGAAAATTTTTGCTTCATTTTCCACGAAATTTGGCGGGAAAATAAATTTTCTTTCTTCTCTTTGTGAGTTAAACACGAGTGACCGTGAGTTAAGTCACCATAAGCCTCACGCTATGGCTGATGATAAACTTCTCCGGAAAGCTCTCGACGATAAACTTGCTCAGGCAATCGAAACCACACGGCAAGATATTGCTGATGAACTTGAACGAGAACTGGCTCAAGCAAATGCTCAAATGTCTGACAAAATTGACACAGTTCGTGACGACTCCCAACGTCGCCATGCTGAATATGAACGTAAACATCAGGACGTTTTGAATGCCATCCATGCACTTACACTCGAAATACGTCAACGGCCAACCGAGGTAAATCCCCCCAACCTAACCGTGTTGTTGATGCAGGTCGAGCTCTCATTCCCAACGATACTGGGGCTGTCCAAATTCCCCCACATGACGATTCACGTAATGTGAAATACAAAATTCCACCGTTTGATGGTAAGGCTTATCCGGACAGGTATTTAGCTTGGGAGATGAAAGTTTCTCAAGTTTTCTCTTGCACAAATTTTAGTGATGCTAAACAGGTACAACTTGCGACGATGGAGTTTACCGATACGGCCATGCATTGGTGGGACCAACTCCAGGCCCAACGTCGAAGAAGACGTGATGGTGAGATCACTTCATGGGCGGTGCTCAAAGAGATTATGAAGCAACAATGGGTACCTACTCATTACTATAGGGATCTGCTCCGCAAGTTACAAATGTTACGTCAAGGAAATCGCACCGTAGAGGAGTTTCATGAAGATTTGCGCCTCACTCTGCTTAAAGCCAATGTAGAAGAGGATGACGAAGCGACAATACAGCATTTCCAATGTGGCCTTCGACCCGATATTGCTTGCCACGTCAAATTACAGAATTATCGCACCAAAGCCGAGCTTCTACAAGGTGCAATCATGGTGCAAAAGCGCTTGGCTGAACGGGCTGCATATAAAGCTTCTTATGGTAACACTCACTCTACTTATTCTTCTTTTGGACGAGGTACTACATCTTCGTCTTCCAATGTTTTCAATCAGCCTAATACACGTCCTAAAGATGATTTTAAACCACGTAAATTGAATTATCCTTATTCTGATGCTAAAACGAAAGACATGCGTGAAAAGGGTGCTCCTAGTGTTGAACGTGCACGTGATATGGCTTGTTTTAGGTGTCGTGGTAGAGGTCATTATGCTCGTGATTGTTCTAATAAGCGTGTTTTAAGGGCTGTTGGTGTTGAGTTAGAACCTCATGACTTTGACTCGGACTCCGACAAGGATGATAATAGCGCACATAGTGATAGCGATGATGATAATTTGCTGCATGTTAGTGCTACTTCTTCTTATGGTTCGGGTGTATGTGGCGTTTTACAACGTGTATTGGCTGCACAAACTAAAATTGATGACAATATGCAGCGTGATAACATTTTTCAATCCACGTGTGGTATTGGGGGTAGAACTTGTAACTTGATTATTGATTCGGGTAGTTGCACTAATGTGGTTAGTACGTTACTTGTTGAGACTTTGCGTATTCCCACGTTACCACACCCCAAACCCTATCAACTACAATGGTTGAGTGATGAAGGGGAAACATGTGTCAACTCACAAGCACTCATTAATTTTCAGATTGGTAAATTTCATGATGAGGTCATTTGCGATGTTCTTCCTATGCATGTCACACACCTACTTTTAGGTCGTCCGTGGCAATTTGATAGACGTGTTTCTTATGATGGCTACTTAAACCGATATTCACTGCCTTATAAAGGCAAGACCATTGTTTTGCACCCAATGACCCCTAAGGAAGCGCATGATGAACAACTTAAGATTACGGCTTTCCGGTTGCGTCACCAAGCATCACAAAATGCTAATAAAGTCGTGGGTAAGGAAGGGGTTGTAGCTCAGGTAGATAAGGCTGAATCTGCTCCTAAAGTTAATAAACAAGGTAAGCACGCCACCTCACACACTAGTAAGGTCAATCGGAATTTAATGATAAAGGCCGTAGGGGCTGGAAATCTAATTTATATTCTTGTACTTAAAAATTCTGACTCCCCTACCCCTTGTTTACTTTCTATATCCGATTTAACCAATTCTCTCCCTAGTGCGATTTATTCTGTTTTGCAGGAATTCAAGGATGTCTTTCCGGAGGAGGAACCCAAGGGGCTGCCGCCAATAAGAGGAGTGGAGCATCAAATCGACTTTATACCCGGTTCCGTGCTACCAAACCGGCCAGCCTATAGAGCCAACCCCACGGAGATCATGGAGATACAAAAACAAGTTGAGGAGCTGTTAGAAAAGGGAAAGATTCGCGAGTCCATGAGCCCTTGTGCAGTTCCAGTCATTGTAGTCCCCAAGAAGACGGGAGAATGGCGTATGTGCACAGATTGTCGTGCCATCAACCAAATAACGGTAAAGTATCGATATCCTATCCCTAGACTAGATGATATGCTTGATAATTTACATGGTAGTCGTTTCTTTTCTAAAATTGATTTGAAGAGTGGCTACTATCAAGTACGTATTCGGGAGGGTGATGAGTGGAAAACAGCTTTTAAAACCACTTTTGGCTTGTATGAGTGGCTTGTAATGCCATTTGGTTTAACTAATGCACCTTCCACGTTTATGAGACTTATGAATGAGGTCCTTAGGGAATTTATAAATCGGTTTGTAGTTGTGTACTTCGATGATATACTTATTTATAGCACTACATTTGATGATCATGTTGAACATTTGAAGGTTGTTTTGCATACACTTAGGGAACACGAATTATATGCTAATCTCAAAAAGTGTAATTTTTGTTTGGAGAGTGTTGTCTTTCTTGGCTTTGTTATTAGTGCTAAAGGTGTGGAAGTGGACCAAGAAAAGATCAAGGCGATACAAGAGTGGCCTGAACCTTCCACGGCTGCACAAGTACGTAGTTTCCATGGCCTTGCAAGCTTCTATAGACGTTTTGTGAAGGGATTCAGCTCCATTGCAACTCCCCTCAATGAGCTCGTCAAAAAGAATGCACCATTTGTGTGGGAACAACGTCACAGGGAAGCTTTTGAAACTCTTAAATCTATGCTTATTTCTGCACCAATACTTGCATTACCTGATTTTAATAAGATGTTCCAACTTGAATGTGATGCATCGGGTGTGGGGATTGTCGGTACGTGCTAGTGTTTAGCATCATGACGACGTCGTTTTGAGCATCATAACGCTTCGTTTTGATGCTAAACACTTGCAAGGGATGGTCCAAGACGGTTGGGGAACTGCCGGCATATGGTTTGATCAATATCAGTAAATAATTTACATAATACGTCACTTTTCTAAATATATCTAAAATAAATATCCAAGCGTTGTTGGATTACAAACGAAAATACAAAAACTTTGATTGATCTTTAAACAATACAATTTACAAAAATAAATGTTTATCAACATTAAACACCATAATAAATGGCAAATTACTTTTAAGCCATTATTAAGGTGAGATCTATATCAATGAGTATGTCGTATATCATAATAATTATTGTAATGACGTGTTGTGTTATTTGTAATGGCAATTTTATCATGTAAATAGTAATTTTTTTTATAAAAATAATTATTTATCCCATCCTTGTCACCCGGTTTCATCCGGAGAATTATTGACTTCCTATTAAAACAGATCGTCCGATGACTGTCACGTGTATAGAAAGACAAAACAGTTTTGTCTGCTTATTAATATAGCAATCAACCAAGGATTCGTTCTTAGAGATATAGTTCATGCATCAGAATTACACGTCTTAATTGTACCTTACATTTTTATCCCATCCCATCTCCTATGTTCTTATTATTGTACCCTACATTTTTCATATAGTTCACGAGAAGAGTAGTAAAAAGAGAAAAACTAGGGGAGGGTTGGCTTTTTCATATCCTTTTTAACGTTGCATGTGACTTTTATGAGCAAACTATATATTACGATTGCGATAAGAGTAATGATGTTTAATCAGAACAAGTGAGACAATCATTATCTGTACTTTTGATTATGGTGTGATTACATTTGTTTAATAGATACTACATAATAATCAATAATACAGATGAAACTAGATTGTGTCAGTCGTTGTTTGAAAAGATGAAGGGTATTAGTGGAAATAACTGATATTTTGTGTGCTGATGTGTAATGTCTGTTAGGCCTAGTATTGTGTGCCAGAATCTTGATATATCCGTTGTACAATTGTTCTTTGCAATCTAATGAAAGATTTACTTTCCTGAAACTTATATTTCTGCAACAATGGAGCTCAGCTCCTTCTTTGGTTAATTCATCTTTCAAACTTGGTATCGGAGCTCGTTGACAAGCGTCATGAGTTCAGGGACCTCCATACCTCCGATAGCTCCAGGAACGACGGCAACAACGGCTGCATCGGAAGTAGTGTCACAAACACAGTCTGGAACTCCATCAACTCCGGTGACTGAACCCAGAACTCAAATTCCAGTGGGATCCTTCTTTGGATCGCTTCCCTACACAGGGTTCATGTATCCTTCATCAACTTATTCATGTGGAATCTCTCTCTCTCTCAAATCACTGGTTCTGTAATTCCACCGTCTTTCCCATCCATGTTTGCAACTTCCAGATCTGTTTCACCAAGCCCATTTTCTCATAATAGGTCACCTTTTAACACTCATCTCACTCAGACATGCACTGTAAAGATGACTCGTGATAACTATTTACTGTGGAAGTATACGGTGCTTCCAATCGTTCGAGGACATAAGCTGGATGATCTGTTGCTGGGAACTAGAACTCAACCACCGGAGTTTCTGTTCGGAAATACTGTGAATCCAGCAGCAGAGGAGTGGAAGACAACAGATCAGCTGTTATTGGGGTGGCTTCTGAGCTCTATGACCGAGCAAATCCTGGTTGAAGTAATGGGATGTGAGACCTCACATCAGATTTGGTCTACCCTAGAAGTCTTGTTCAATAACCAGTCAGAAGCTCGAATGTTAGAATACAAGAATGCTCTAACTAGATCTGAGAAAGGTTCCAAATCCATGAGTGACTATTTGGCTCAGATGAAATCTTATAGTGATAGCCTTGCAGCTGCCGGATATCCAATCACTAAGTCCGAATTGATTCTGGCTACTTTGAAGGATTAGACAAGGACTATGAAGCTGCTATAGTTAACATCACATCAAGAGTAGGATCACTCACACGGCCAGAAGTGCAATCCCAACTCCTTATACATGAACGTCTATTGGCTAGATTTAATCCCACCATATCTATTGGTGGTTCTGGCACCCAAACGAGTGCATCTGCTCATCTTGCCACTTATGGCCAAAGCTCAAACACTGGAAATAGGTCAGGACCTAGACCTAGTGGCAATGGTGGACAAGGTAATTATAGAGGCAAAGGGGGTGCTAGAGGAGGTAGAAACAGAGGTGGTGGAAGATCTGGAGGCAGGACTGGCCCCAAAATGACATGTCAAATCTGTGGCAAGAATGGTCATACTGTGATAGACTGCTGGCACAGGTTTGAGCATGACTTTCAACCTCCATCTGGTGGCACTACAACTGGAGGACCAAAGCAGATATCAGCTTTTGTTGCTACACCTAACACAGTGGCTGATAACTCCTGGCATATAGACAGTGGGGATACAAACCATGTCACCTCAGACCTAAGCAATATGACCCTGAACAGCAACTATAATGGTAATGAATCATTGATTATTGGAAATGGTGAGCAGTTACCAATCACACACATAGGTCACACTGTCTTGTATACTCCACACAAACCATTGCAATTGAAAAATGTTTTACATGTACCCCAAATAACCAAAAATCTCTTGAGTATTTCTCAATTAATCACTGATAATTGTATCACTGTTGACTTTGATGGTTTGTGTTGTTTTGTCAAGGACAAAATTACAGGGACAATGCTTCTCAAGGGTCAGCTCCAGGATGGTCTGTACAAGATTGTTCTTCCTCCTGATCAGTCAATCCAGACCTCCCTTCACTCCAAACAACTATCTACTTGTCTTTTTATCTCCAAAGGTTCTGTTTCTTGTAATAATCTAGACAAAAATCCTGATGTTTGGCACAAGAGACTTGGCCATCCATCTAGTCAAATTCTGAATTCTGTCTTGACTTTATGTAATGTGAAACCTGTTGGAAGTTTATCCTTTTGTGAATCTTGTCAATTTGGTAAAAGTCATAATTTGTTTCATCCTGCCTCTACTTTCCATGCTAGTGCTAAATTTGACTTGATATATACTGATTTGTGGGGACCTGCTCCTGTTAAGTCCATAGAGGGATATGCCTATTATGTCCACTTTATTGATGATCACACTAGGCACACTTGGATCTACCCTCTAAAATCCAAGTCTGAGACATTCCTTATCTTCCAGAAGTTTAAAGCTCTTGTTGAAACTCAATTCTCTAGTAAGATTAAGTGTTTACAATCTGATTGGGGGGGTGAGTATAGGCCTTTCCAACAGTTTCTTGAGAATGAAGGGATAGTTTTCAGACACCCTTGTCCTCATGATCATGCCCAAAATGGCAGGGCAGAGAGAAAACATAGGCATATAATGGAAACTGGATTAACTTTGCTTGCTCAGTCTCACATGCCTCTAAGATATTGGTGGCATAGTTTTCAAGCTGCTGTGCTTCTAATAAATAGTTTACCTACACCTGTGTTACATAACAAATCTCATGTTGAATGCTTGATGCACACTGTTCCCAACTATCACATATTTAAAACTTTTGGATGTGCTGTTTACCCTAATCTCAGGCCTTACCAAAACCATAAATTTCAGTTTCACACAAAGAGGTGTGTTAATCTAGGGTTGAGTGATTGTCACAAGGGATACAAGTGCCTAGATGATACTGGCAGAATCTATATTTCTGCAAATGTGGTGTTTGATGAAAACCTTTTCCCTTTCCTACAAGGATTCAGTCAGGGTCCTTCCAAACAAGTCATCACTGACCCCACTCTAAACACTTCATCCATCACATTAGTTAATAGGGAAGATTGGAACAAGACAGACATCCTGAGCAGACCTTCTGGAGAAAGCATTGGTACTGATTCTATTACCAGTCAGGTACCTGTTTCTGATTTTGTTGATATATGTAACACTGATGCATCCTTTAGTACATCACCTAGTCCTCCATGTACTGCATCTCCATGTTCCAGTGTGCACACACCACCTCATTCAGCATCTCGGTCTCAAATATCTACTGATAATGAGTCCACACCTTCCCCTGCTGAACAAAACAGTAACACTACTGATGTCACACAGCAAGTCAACCAAAACATAGGTCACCCTATGCAAACTAGGTCTAAAAGTGGGATATACAAACCAAAGGTGTATTCTGCTGCCATTACCAACATCCATGCCTTTCCCACTGAACCTACAAATGTGACAGAAGCTATTCAAAATCCTGAATGGAAAGATGCTATGCATGAGGAGTACAGGGATCTTATGCACAACAAAACTTGGGAAATTGTAAGTTTACCACCAAGCAAAAGCATTGTGGGGAACAGATGGATATTCAAAGTTAAACTGAGACCTGATGGGACAATTCTAAAGCATAAGGCTAGGTTAGTAGCCAAGGGGTACAATCAGAATTATGGTGTTGACTACAATGAAACCTTCAGCCCTGTTGCTAAATCTGCTACAATTAGGATACTGTTATCCATAGCAGTTTCTATGCATTGGCCTGTCCATCAAATAGACATCAACAATGCCTTTCTAAATGGCCCTCTACAAGAAACAGTCTACATGCATGGAACAACCAGAAGGCTTTGTAGATCCTGCAAGACCTCTTTCAGTTTGTAAGCTGAATAAAGCTCTTTATGGGTTGAAACAAGCACCTAGGGCCTGGTTTTATGCCCTCAGATCTCAACTATTAAACTGAGGTTTCAATCAGTCAGTATGTGACAACTCCTTGTTCATGTTCAGGGTTGGTGATAAAGTGTTATTCACTCTGGTGTATGTAGATGATATTCTTCTGACTGGAAACTCTCCTATTATGATTCAGAAGTTCATCAGGTTGCTTGACTCAAAGTTTTCTTTGAAAGATTTGGGACATGTCTCCCACTTTCTAGGAATGCAGGTAACAAGAGATGCTAGTGGACTATATTTGACACAGTCCTATATTATGCTTCCCAACTGTTGAAGAGGCTCAACTTGGAATATCTTAAACCTTGTCCCACACCTATGGTTGCAGGGAAGCAACTTGTACCTAAGCAAGGGGAGCTCTTGGCCAATCCAGAGTCTATAGAAGTGCAATTGGTGCTCTGCAGTATCTCACCATAACAAGACCAGACATAGCCTACACTGTTAATACTCTAAGTCAATTCATGCAGGAGCCTTGTACTGAGCATTGGCAAGCTTTGAAGAGACTGCTCAGATTTGTTCAAGGCAATCTGAATCATGGACTGCATTTCATACCAGGCAAACCACTAGAACTGCATGGATTCACTGATGCCAACTGGGCAGCCTGTCCTACAGATAGAAAATCCACTAGGGGATACTGTGTTTATCTTGGAAAATCCTTGATCACTTGGAGCTCTGAAAAGCAATCTGTAGTTGCCAGATCGAGTTGTGAATCTGAATATAGGGCTCTGTCAAACCTGGGGTCAGAAATGGAGTGGATCATGCAATTTCTGAGGGAAATCAAGTTTTCTCTCCCAGCTGTACTAGTCCTGTGGTGTGATAACACAGGGGCAACTACTTTGGCCCAAAACCCTGTGTATCATGCAAGGACAAAACATATTGAAGTTGACGTTCACTACATTCGAAATCTGGTGCTGAATAAGAAACTCAGAGTCTGTTACATTCCTTCATCAGAACAAATAGCTGATATCTTTACTAAGCCTCTGCCTATCACAGCTTTCTGGACTTTCAAGAACAAACTAAATGTTGTTGCACCACATGTTAGTTTGAGAGGGGGTGAAAAGATGAAGGGTATTAGTGGAAATAACTGATATTTTGTGTGCTGATGTGTAATGTCTGTTAGGCCTAGTATTGTGTGCCAGAATCTTGATATATCCGTTGTACAATTGTTCTTTGCAATCTAATGAAAGATTTACTTTCCTGAAACTTATCTTTCTGCAACAATGGAGCTCAGCTCCTTCTTTGGTTAATTCATCTTTCAAACTTTGTTGCTGAACAGTTGTTCCCGTTTCATTATTACTCGGATAATTACAACTACGTATCTAAAGTTTTAGAGAAGGAAATATATCACATGTAGATACCTATATGCGTGATGCAAATACCTATAAAAGAAGTTTAAATGTAGAGACACCACACAAAACCGAACGATCGATACAATGATACACCTGCATCATACATAATATAATTATAAATTTGTAATGTAGATTCTTACTAAATATCTCCACGTAAGACACCATACAAAAAATCATTGCATCATACATTCACAATACAATTATGAATTTATAACGCACATAGATACTTACATAGCTTTGGTATCTCCACACAAAGAGACACCATAAAGAAATAACGCTGCTACAGACACAATGGTTGTGTCACAATGAGTTATAGACACTTTTATATAATTGATTATACTAACCTTACATCACAATCAATATGTTTTATATCATAATCAGTTAATTTAGATTGTAAATTAAATAAATAATACTAAGATTGTAAAAATTAAATGAAACATAGTTGAGGGGGGTGGGGGAGGGGGTTTGTAGTTTTCCATTTCGTACGTATAATAAGTGGGAAAACAACAAATCCATACAACACGAGAATCCATACAACGTTAACTTTACCCGTGACCCATAGCCATAGGGAAAGAAAAAGATTTTGGATGTTCATTTTTGCACCTCGAGAGAAAGAGTTTGAATGTTCGAACTCGTAAAGAGGAATTCTTTCGGTTCATTATATTATAAGAAACTTATGATTCTGAGTAAGTAGGTAATCTGATTACTAACTTCAGTCATTTCGATTGGACGGAGGAGAATGGAGATCTCATGAGTAGGGTTTAACAAAAATATTTATATAATTCACGATATGATTAAATATTTATCTAATGAAATAAATTAAGATATGTGAAGAATGCACATTTTTATCAACATTTAATAATCCTTTACAAATATTGCATTATCGGGTGTGTTGTTCGGGTTTTCCGTTACACACACACACTCACTCACTCTCTCTCTCTCTCTCTCTCTCTCTATATATATATATATATATATATATATATATATATATATATATATATATATATATATATATATATCGTGCTTCGTAAATTTAGGGATACGAATTTAAAATTTATCACATTTTACAATTATTAAATTTAGTCTTATTATTATAGCTCAATACGGAGCAATAAAAAAAAGTTTTATTGTTAAAAAGGACAAAATAAGAGTGGAAATGTGTAAAAAGGACAGTGAAATTTTTTATTGAGTGAAAAGGACAAACCAAACAGTGGAATAGTGGATTCCATCTGTAAAGACAATGCAACCAACAGTGTATTTTGAGTAACAAACAGTGTAATTGTCCTTTAACACATGATTTTTTTCCACTGTCCTTAATCCTATTTTTCAACATTTTTTTTTGTCCTTTATTACCACTCCCCCTAAAAAAAAAATAAGCAAGTCAATCATGTTAATTTATGTATTAAAAAAATAAACAAGTGAATCCCACATATTTATGTGTACCTAAAAAAAATCTGTAATATTTCGGTTGATCAAATCACCCAAGGTAGAGCCGCCCATGTATGTCGTTGATGTGTCATGTCCTTATTTTTTAATATAAACCACACGTACTCTCGTGTTCGTCTGATGTTTGTATCCGTGTGTACTGTATAGTAAATCGAAATAGATGCGTGGGTGTATTATTTACTCCCACCGTTCTATATTATTTGGGTGGTGATATATCCACTACACAACATCTTTACCACATATTTACTACATATTTTTATCCATTGGTCATTGATAAGACACATTTAATCAATGACCATACACTTTCATCAAGAGTTAGAAAGCATGTAGTGTATCTGCACTACACATATTGTGTAATACACATATCATTTTCCATACTATTTAAGTCAAAACACGTATATTAATGAAGATATATAATGACATAACTTTTACAATTACATTAAGGAAAAAAATCCTTGAATACATGTAAATGTAAAGTAATAAAATAGACAAAGTTGTTTTAAGAAATGTTATACATCATCTCAATTAAATATAAATAAATATTTAGGAATGGTTAGTACATACTTAGTCTCCCATGTTTCTTTTTTCAAAAAAATAAAAAAATACTCTCCTATGTTTCTTTATTTTTGCAAAACTAGCATCTATATTTTCGATCAAAGAAAATAAAACATCTATATTTAATTGTTACGATAAATACTCATATATATGTTTCATTGTTACGATCAACACTCTCATATATGTGTTTTGTTACGATAAATACTCTTTTGTACTCCTTTCATCCTAAAATATAAATCATTATAACATTTTTATTTTGTCCCACAATATAAGTCATTCAGAATACTAAAAGAGTATTTATTAACAATTTCCACATATTACCCTTAATTTATGGGAAGCTGCTACGTTCACCGAAAATACTTTCCCGGAAACATTATTGACTACTCATCATCACCCTTCTATTTTTTTTTTTTATATTGATTGGTTGCATCCAACCAATCAATGGTCTGGATTCACTGTAGGTAGTATTTCTGTGAAACGTTCGGGGGACTTAGCATTTGCCTCATTTATAGCCATCCAACCATTTTAATTGCTATGATAATCAAATGGTGTATTAGTTATTTTAGCCATATATTAATTATATTTAACCATTTTTTCAATCTGTATGAAAACTCTATAATGGCTTATATTTTGAGACAGAGGGAGTATTATTAATTTTTTATCCGAGTCTAAATAGTTTTGTAATTAAATGTTTATTTTGTTTTCCATGCATGCGCTCTAATGAGTGTTTTCTTTTAAGCATCCGCTATATATTTGTATGATGCGTCTATTTTGTAAGACTTACGTGTGCATTTGATCACGAGATTTACACGTGTCAAGCGACCTATGATTATAATTCCGGCTGTTACATCGGAATTAATACTCGGAAAATTCTAAGATGGAGACACTCATATGGAGAGACACATATATGGTTTCATCTGGACCACACACACAGTTTCATTCTGCAAAAAAACTGTGTGGTTAAGATGAAGCAACAGAAAAGACTCTTTATATGAGAGTCTCCAACTTAGAATTTCCCCCAGAATACCCTGCGTCATTATTTTTAGTGATGTACAAAAGATTCCAATGTGTGAGCTTTTACTTTTATTGTAGTACAAGTGAATTACTTTTACTACTATTTTACAAAAGATTCTCATGAGTGAATTGCTTTCTCCAAGGGTAACAGGATAAAATATGCTTTAAATTTTTTGTTATACGTATGGTATGCTTTAAAACAATAACATTTAAAAATACGTTTGAAAATAAAATTTCGTAGCGTAGTCGCTACGAAATCTTTACGAAATGTTTATCATACATATTTTTTAAATGTTATCATTAAAGGCATACCACACAAATAATACTCTTTTAAAACATATTTTTCTCAAGTTCCCTTTCTCTAAATGGAACATGTGCTATGGTCGAGTCTCTACCCAGTATATAGTCTCCTCCACAAAAACATTAGTCCCTTAAAAATTAAAAGAATATCCGTCTTTTTCTTTTTAAAATATATGGTTGAGTTTCTACCCAATAGATAATTCTCATTCGTAAATGATGTAAATCAAGAGTTATGAATCGTAGTCCAGTAGAATTTCGTGAACGATATACATTAGGGTTATGTATCGCAGTCCAGTGTGCAAATGAATGCCGGTGCATTCGTGAAGTACCGAAAACCGGTCAAAGCTCTCAACGAGATCATCAAATTAAATGAACGTTTGCAATGCATCATTTTTTTATCGTATATAAAAGCATTTTCGTTATATCTCTTTGATATGCTTACCCTTCCCGAAAAATATGTCATTTTTGTTTTTTTGTTTTGTTTCAAAACATAAGTTATTTAGAAAAATTTATTGTATTACTACGAACACAATCACTTCTCGTTACTTTATAACTATTATACGAATGATAGTCAACGAATTTTATTTTATAGATATCATAGAATAGTATAAGAGTTTTATTCTAAAAGTGTTTATTTTAAAGTGCAAATTAGTTATAAGGCCGTCGTTAGAGAATTAATGATTATTTAGGACATTCTGAAATCTTATTTAGTTATACGGACATTCTAATTTTAAGAAGGAAACTTATTTAGTTATAAGGACATTCTAATTTCAAGTGGATAAAGAAGAAAAATGAAGGAAGTAAAAAAAAAAAAAAAAGAAGGTGAAGCGCTGGAAGAAGAAAAAAAATTAAAAATAAAATAAAATGAAGCGCTGGAAGAAAAAAATAAAAAATAAAAAAATGAAGTGCTGGAGCTGATGTTTGTTTTTTTAGATGCAGTGACATTGATGTCTGAAGCAGTGACATTGATAACTTATGCAGTTTAAATGCAGTGACATTGATGACTTATGCAGTGACATTGATGTCTGGTGCAGAGACATTGATGACTTATACAGTGACATTGATGTTTGATACAAGGACATGTTGGGAAATCTACGCGGGAACGCAGCGGAATTTAAAATTTTGATTTCCTTTTACCCAAGATCGACTTCGTTTAAGCAATAAACAAACGAGTTAGTAGACGGTGGTTACCTTGGTTGATCTAAAAGATCGACGCTTTGACCGTCTAAGGAGAGTAGTTCTGCATAGAGCCGCCCAAGTGTACGGCCTCTACCGCTAGTCCACACGAACAGCCCGCCGGAATCCCATCATGGATTGCTATTGGAAAACTCCGGTTGCTAGACCGGCCTTTTTCCCCTCTCTCCAACTCTCTATAGGATGCTCTCTATTTTACACAAGAACTATTAGTTCTTGGAATTGTGTTGTACAAAAGAGCTTGACACCCACCTCTTATTTATAGTGGTTGGGGCGCCCCTATCTAGTGTGGAGGAGAAGAAAACAATTTCCCAATAAAATAAGGAAAATATAATTGAATGATTTATCTCATTTATTATAATATCTCATATTAAATAAATCTAGGATATTGTCAATATCTTATATTGAATATTTCCAAGATATTGTCAAAATCTAATATTGACAATATTTATCTTTTATTATATTACCATAAATCAATTTACACATGTGTATATATCACATATATATATTACACAAATAAATCTATTAAATATATATACTTTGGAAACAAATGTGCACATGCACATCATATGTGCAACACGCATGTATGCATATATTTATAAATATTAATATCTAATATTAATATATGGTAATACCATTAATTAAATTGCACAATCCAAGTGTATCTTATACACTCCAAAATTGCGCCAGCTTTAGCCAATAAATTGGCATCCGAATATTCTTTAATTAATATAATATTATTAATATCTTGTATTTAATTTATTCATAATAAATAAATACCACCATATTAATTTACCACTATAACCTTTATAGTCTCGAGATAAACTTTCCTTATTTGGTTATCATCTATAACCACATTTTAATCCTGCTAGATGTTCTTATGTGTGTGACCCGATAGGCTTCCGAATATGTTGGCCGTAGACACAAAGTGCAAATTACGAAAATGCCCTTCATGCCTAACGATCACGGGATAGCGTCTAGCAACACACCGTGACCCCCAATCATCGGAAGAGTCAAATGCAATGACTACTACCTTTCATGTGAAACAGTTACCGTGTAACTTACAATCCTATCGCTGTAATAATATCCATACGGTCGTTAGTCGAGTGTCAAAACATCAACGACCGTATCTTATAATCTGGATATCATGCTCTCTTGAAGTAACTCATTTACTCCCACTTTGCAAAGATTCACGAGAGTAAGACATTCCTTATAAGAAGGCCATTTCGGATATTCGATCCCAATCATAGGATACGCGATTCCCGGACGACCAATCATGTATACTCCGCATGCTTCAGTATCATACCCAATCACTACCGCATGATCGCCCCGTGGCTAGGGGAAACCTCAATAGTGTCAAAGCATGACAATCCACACCGTGATGACATGAAGACTCCGGTCTTAAGGATAATTACACAACCGTCACATAGTGTGACACTTATCCGTGTAAGTGGGTCAGTCTGACGTACGCATTCTCTAATACACGTCCACGTACAGTCCAAGTGTCTCTACACTTCGATAGACGAGATCTATCCCTGCCCTTAAAGACAGAAAACATCTAATACGTGCTAGCCTGTTTATACTATCAATGCCCTGTTTAATAGTACATCAGCCTAGAGACATTTAAGTATCAAACTTATTAATGTGATTAGAGATCTCATCAACCATAATCGCCTATCATGGTTTCTCTATCACAGTTTAATACTAAGGACGTTATCATATAACAATTCACAATTGGTCCTTTAAAAGAACATATATATGACAACATAAAAGCCATTTAATATATGTATAAACATAAAGAAATAGTAGAAATGATCCGACCCGGTCGGATCCGGTCCAACCCGATTGGGTTTAGGACACCATTCCAACAGGACATTGATGACTTATGTAGTGACATTGATGTTTGATGCATGGACATTGATGTCTGATGCAGGGACATTGAGGTCCGATGCAGTGACATTGATGAATGATGCAGGGACATTAAGCTAAACAAGATCGTCAAATGATTCAAGATCGTGTTAAAGAATTGAGGGATTCCACAATGAATCCAATTATCAGGAGGGCACAAACAACGTGTGGCCATTACAAGAGTCATAGTGAAGAGTCTTTGTAGTTTCACCAAACTTGTACTTCTATCCATATTAAAAGCTCCACATTTGGAGAAATGCAAAACAAGAGCAGAGCTGACTAATGCAGTTGTTAGGTTTTATGCAGTGACATTGACAACTTATGCAGTGATATTGATGCCTGATGCAGGGACATTGATGACTTATGCAGTGACATTGATGTTTGATGCATGAACATTGATGTCTGATGCAGGGACATTGAGGTCCGATGCAGTGACATTGATGAATGATGCAGGGACATTAAGCTAAACAAGACCGTCAAATGATTCAAGATCGTGTTAAAGAATTGAGGGATTCCACAATGAATCCAATTATCAGGAGGGCACAAACAATGTGTGGCCATTACAAGAGTCATAGTGAAGAGTCTTTGTAGTTTCACCAAACTTGTACTTCTATCCATATTAAAAGCTCCACATTTGGAGAAATGCAAAACAAGAGCAGAGCTGACTGATGCAGTTGTTAGGTTTTATGCAGTGACATTGATGACTTATGCAGTGACATTGATGCCTGATGCAGGGACATTGATGACTTTTGCAGTGACATTGATGACTGTATTTACAATTAGATAACTGATGCAATGATACTGATGTCACCGCATATACAACTTGATACACACATTTGATAACTTTGTAAAGTAACTTTATTTCTTTGTTATCTTTAAATATTTGATTGATGTTGGTTTATTTGATTAGTGTTGGTTTAAATTTTCGATAACTTTGTAAAATAACTGTATTTCTTTTGTTTTTTTTTGGTTTAAATGCATATTTTTACAACCAAAGGTATGCATAAATTGTTATAATAACATGTCACTACATAAATTGTTACAATAACACGTCAGTGCATAATTCGATACAATAAGACATCACTGCATAGACCGCTACAATAAGAAGTCACTGCATAAATCGCTACAATGAGATGTCACTGATCAAGGTTGTCAATGGATCGCGGCGGTCATTACATCATGGTAGCCAATGAATCGCGGCGGTGAATGCATCGGGTTGGTTAATGGATCCCGGTGGCCAATGCATCCGGGTAGGTGGTCAATGCATGACGGTGATCAATACGTCACGTCGATTTTTATGAAGAAAAAAATTGATTTTATGAAACTTATTCGGAAAATATCAAATTTGATTTTAGAATAAAGAAGATGAAAAAATATGAATTTTAGTAAAAAAATTATGATGATCCGAGTTTTAGATCAAAATATATGACCTTTAGAAATATGATGAATTTAAAAAAAAACAAAAAAAAACTTAACCACTTGAACTCAGCATTTTTTTTATTTTATTTCATTTTTTTTTCTTCCTTCCTTCCTTTTTTTTCTTCTTACTCTTTATCCATTTGAAATTAGAATGTTCATATAACTAAATAAGTTTTTTTCTTAAAATTAGAATGTCCTTATAACTAAATAAGATTTCTGAATGTCTCTATTACCCGTAATAAGTTAAAAATCATTCTTTTAAATAATTGGTACTATTTTAAATAATAAATGGGCCCTATATTCTCTTCCGTATAAACAGAAATATTGTGAATTATTTTCTAGACAACAAAAACAAACACTCTAGAGAGTCAAAAGAAAACTTTGTAGTGTGTCGATCTAAAACACACAAAAGAAAAAAAAAAAAAAAAATATATATATATATATATATATATATATATATATATATATATGCAACATGAGTGTAAAACAATGTTGATTGTTATTACAAAATTGTCGCGACGATAAAATATTAGCATAAAATCACATTAAGAGAAATTTTATGTTACAACCGTTGTATAAAATATAGCGTATTATAATCACATATTTCTACTTATTTTCATCATACACGCCCTTACTATGTTAAAAAAAGGTATAAATATATAATGTATATCAATTGGTATAACTTGAATATATTATAATAAACAACAATAGGTGGTGATATCAATCATCATGTATAGATTGGACAAAAAGAGATAGTACTATAAAGTTTAATACCACCACATGCCTATGTAAATTGTATTCATTCAAAATAAAATTTTAGCATAATTTCACTAAGAGAAACATGATGTGATAACTTTTGGGGAAGTAAAATTTTAACATCACAGAGAGTATTGTTGTTGTGATTAACAACAAAAAGAGATACAAGAAAAATGCTATTAAAATTAAAATACAGTGATACAACAAAAACTACATCTTCATCAATAAAATTTATATCATAATCAATGGTAGAAAATGTGTTTGTGTAATTCGTTGTGAAATAATTGTGGGATCGTTATCGATCATTAGTCTAACCGATGAATAATACGGGCACAATCGATGTGCCACAATTAATGACACAACGGTTGTCTACATCATTGATCATTATATAAACTCATCATTATCGACGATGCAGATGACCGTCGTGACACAACAGTTGTGCATGTATAATTACTTGAAATAATTTGGTCACGCTACAAAGAAAATTACGCGTTAATTTCAATTGGGAGAAACATTACTATATAAAAAAAACACTAGCATAAATTTTGTGATATATGTTAAAAAAAAGCTACTATACATTGCATTATCCAAATACATTAACTATTCTATTCACGAAATAACTATTCTATTCACAAAATAAATAGGGGGTTCTAAAGGCACCCCTACTTATATTTCTGGCACACATTATTTAATTATTTTTTTAATAACAGAACGTTAGTGGCACTGACGTTGATGTTTGAACACCAACGTCAATGACACTGACGTTGCTATTCAAAAACGAAAGTCAGTGGAAAGTCGGTGGACTGATATTTCTAATTTGTGACACTTTTATAACGTAAACATCGATGCCATTGACTTTCATCTTTGAACACACACTGACGTTGGTTTTCAATAGCATCGTCAGTGTCACTGACGTTCTGTTCATAAAAAATAATCGTGGTGTCGTAGTAATTTTTGTGGTGTTAGGAGTAAAAGTAGGGGTGCCTTTAGAACCCACAATAAATATTTCACGCATTAAGAACAATTTTTAGGGGAAAAACATTTAACACATATTTATTAGTTTAGATGTAACACTTTTGTAATGACTTATGTATTTTTATTCACATGATAAACATTTTATGTCGATTTATCTCAAAAAAAAAAGAAAAAAACTAATTCTAATAGATGATATTGACTAATATAAATTTTAAGGAAACAAAAGAAAAATACATCATATATATAATAATGTGTTTTTTTTCCGGATCATAGGGGGCGACTACCCCTCCCCAAAGGCTAGGTCTGCCCCTGTCTCGACACGTAAATGCGGCTTTTTTTTTTCTTTCCGGTTTGCACCAATCACACAAGACACGATATTTACATTTCTAATAGCTTAGTCCTTCTCTAATTTTAGGTAATTATACTTGATCAATGGATCACTTAATTAGTATCTCTTCTTAATTACCCGTTTAAATCAAAGGAATCATATTCCTTAATTATTAAACTCATTTAGTTCGGTGATTTACTACTCTGTAAAATCACTTATTTAAAAAATGAGCTACAACTACAATACCCTTATTTAAAAAGTTGAGGTTTTACAAAAATATACCAAGTGTTAGTGTATTAGGGCACCTCCAACCATTTCCATCATTTTTACACCATTTCACCAAAATAGTGTACACCATTCCACCAAATATCTGCTACCATCTTCAATCATCTTACACCAAATAATAAAGCAAAAACAATATTACATTTTTTCTAATAGTAGGAATCAATAAAATCATAAAAAAAATAACAAAAAAAAATGTTGTCAACATATTTGGTTTTGTAAAAAAAAGAAAGGAAAAAAAGAAAAGAAAAAATAAAGCAAAAGTGATTAAACGGATATTTGGTGTCAGGTCGACTCGACATCAAATTTGTGATGAGAGAAAGCTTTTACACCATTTTGGTGTTAATGATAGGAGAGCAGATCCTCTGCTGTGTTTTAACACACAACAGGCTGCTGTGTTCATGGGATTTCATGGGGAGGCCGGGGACTAGAAGGAGAATTTAACAGCTTAGAAAAAAGAAAAAAAAAACCTTCAAACACATATTTACACATACAACCGAAAATACAGCAACACAAATACATCAGAGATCCTAATTCTAATGGTAGTGTGCCCTTGGAGCAACACTATTACACCCAATTGGGGGATGAGGAGATCCGCATTCATTGGACATGCCCTTAGAGCATTCACAATAGCCAATTTTGTGGAAGTGGTTGGCTGACACCACCCTAACCTATTTTAGCTGTTATTTTAATATATTTCATTTTTGCTACACTATGACATGTCTTACCATTGCCACATAGGAAAGATAAATAGTTTTTGTAAATATAAAAATAAAAGGGGGTGAGAACGTGGGAGTGAAGGGCAGCAGACCCCCTTCTACTTCCCCAGCCCATATTCCAAGAAGTGCAAACTTATGCCATAGTGTAGTATTCCAATATTTTTAACATTCTTTATTTCTTTCACAGGGTGATAAAAGAAGCCATAGTGAATGCTCTTATAGATACATATTTCTATTTTTTTTTTTGCACGCTAGGATTATGTATG